>OU824206.1:117665-330035 GCA_917499995.1 Ichneumon xanthorius | reverse complement strand
GAGAGAGAGAGAGAGAGAGAGAGAGAAGGGGGGGGAAGGAAACGATAGCAGATGTTTGCGATGAATAATGATCTCGGTTCTCGACTTCTCAAGATTAGTACAATTGCAGAAATTATTGTGTGGCGCATTGAAGACGATTTGCTCCACCCTCGTCCTCGTCGTACGCCTGTCGCGAGTCTCCCTGCTGTCTGGCCTCGTACTCGGGATCGAAGTCTGTCAGGGCACACTCTTCAGCTCCATCAGGAATGATTATCTCCTCCCGGGGTGGGAGACATTGTTCCAGCGTCGGTATAATACTGGGATCGAGAGACTTCGGAAAGTTTACCGCAAAACGGATCGTCAACTTGCCCCTTGTGAACGGATCCCTGTACACCGGCATACCCTCGTGCATTATGCACTTAATCTCACCGTGCTTTATAACAGTTCCAGGCATCGAAGTTATCAGAAGGTCTCTCTGATCCAATGTACGAATGACTTTCTGAAAGCCGCACAGTGCCTCGACAAGTTCCAAGTTCATCGTCATCAAAAGATCATTGCCAGAGCGTCTAAAACATTAGTACATTAGCAAGACAGATATATGTACATGTATGTATGGAAATACTAAAGGATAAAGAGAAAAAAACGAAAAAAAGGAAAAACTCACTTAAATATTTCATGTTCCTTTTCTTCGAGACGAATGACAATGTCACCGGGCTCGAGGCCAGGCTCTTGATCACCCTCGCCATTGAACATAATCTTTTGACCGTCAATCATACCCTTGTCAACGTGAACTTCCAGAATCTTCCTGTCTCTCACAGTCTTTTTGCCGTTACAGTTTTTGCAACGATCTCGCGGATGAATTCTTTCGCCCTGTCCCCGACAGTCTGAGCACGAACGCTGCATGTGCTGAACCATCGCTGGCCCCAATTGTTGTATGACGACGTGCATACCGCTACCCTGACAAACGGTGCACCGTTCGACGGATCCCTTCTTGCCTCCGACACCTGTCAGTGGTCGGTAATAAACTATAGTTTTTAATAGCTACCAGTAATATGCATATAAAGCATCGTTAGACTTGTAACTTTACTGACCTTCGCATTTATCACAGATGACATTCTTTTGCAGAGCCAGCTTTCTTACTGTACCCTTATACAATTCTTCCAGAGATACCGACAGATGATGCATTACGTTGTTGCCCTTACGTTCCCTTCGCCGACCACCGAAGAACATTTGGAAAATGTCCATAGGAGACGAGTAGTCGCTTCCGCCCATTCCACCCTCTTTCAGTGCCTGCTCTCCACCCTGATCATAGATACGCTTTTTGTCTGGATTCGACAATACCTCGTATGCTTGTGATATTTGTTTGAACTGGAAATTATATATTTGTTTTCAACAATTTATTGTTGTAATTTATTGTTACACCTTTAGTATTGTGTCTTACCCTTTCGCCTTCGTTCGGATTTTTGTCCGGATGATATTTGAGGGCAAGCTTTCTGTAAGCTTTTTTCAAATCCTCGTCCGAGCAACCAGGCTTCACGCCCAATATGTCATAAAATGTCGTTTCCTTCACCATAGCTGCCGTGCTTGTAGACTTTGCGTTAGCTCAGTCAGATGGAAAACGTAAGCTCGTCTCGTCTTGTTTCACCTGTAATTTCGTTTGAAAATTATCCACAGAGTTATGTATATGATAGCGATGGGTCAAGGTTATAAGATACTGACAATATTCTTCATATCTACATCGTTTTTCAAGAAAACAAGGTAGGGATCTTCATTTATTTATTTAATTAACGTTGTCATTAAAACTTGCTTCGTTGGTAGAATCGTCCATAATTAGCCAGTTTAGAGCTTCGCTGAGGATAGACACGAGAGATTATAGCGAGTGTTTCAAAATGGCGTCCGATAGGGTTTCTTTTTAGTTGCATCGTTCAACATGGATTTCCCGAACAATTAAACGACAATTAAACATCGTATTTCCTTCGCGTGTATTGAGACCCCACGAGGAAAGGGATATATAATGCTTTTTTTACGGCACTCTGCCAATCCAAGAATATCAAACATGAGCATGACTGGGCACATATTCGTATTAGCTACTTGCTAAACCTTTTTACGTCTCAACGTACAGATTGAATCATCAAAGGTAAAGATTTATATATATATATATATATATATATATATATATATATGACGGAAGCTTTTCGAGGAACGCCCGGGTGCGTTCGGTGCGACCACGTTTTCGGAACGAGAACATTTTATATATAAATTTAGATTAAATTGTAGATCTATCGTGGCGTGGCGAGAGGGAGATCCAAATTATTTCTAAACTCTGAAAATCGAGAGCCTGTTTCTCGCAAATCATCATACGCTTGAACAAACAAAAATGACCACGTCGTAGCATGGAGTCGCAAAGTGGTTGAAGCTAAACGCGTCAGTTATCGAACTAGAATTCCTCGCAGTCGACGAACACGCGTTCAATCTGCGAATCTCTTGCATATCGAGTACATAGCCACTGCGTGTGCTCTTGTATGCTACTTGCGTAGGATAACTATAGATTGCGTTCTCTATTATAAAGTGGGCTTCACGGAGAGGAGTGAGAGAGCGAGAGAGCGGCCGCGAAGGAGAGGAGGGAGGGGCAGGGCGGGAGGGGGAGGGGGGAGAGAGAGAGAGGGCGGGAGAGAGAGAGAGAGAGAGAGAGAGAGAGAGAGAGAGAGAGAGAAGTATGGTAAATTAAACTTGTGCAAAGCGAAAGTTCACGGCGGATCAAGTAAAAGGAGGCAAAAAGAGGAGAGTAAAATATCGTCCAACCGTTGTAAATGAACGTTGACTACCGAGTTATATTGATCGAACTTGGTGAAATTTTGATGCGTTTTCAAGACAAATGTACTTAATTCTCATTAGCTGGATTCAAGTACTCACCGAATTTAAGGAGATTCGTAGTGGAACGTGAGTTCAACACCGTCAAAGCGGGATCGTTGACACTGCTGAAGCGGAATGCGTTTCAAGAGATGATATTTGCGTGCTGCGAAGATGCGAAACACACTGCCGAGCCACTGTTTCTCGAAAGTTCCGAATGGGCAATGCCACAATGGAGGACGTCGGTCGGACGTGGTGAGTTTGCCGTCGTACGGGCGTAGGCCAATCACGTTTTGGAATCGTCTCAGCGCATCGGCGCACGCAGCGCTCCCAACTTGCCCCTCTTTCCGTACTTTCGGAGGATTCCACATACATACAAATCTCGTTACTATCCAAAAGCTGATCCGATTACAATTAAATTCGAGGGTACTTTGTTTAAACAATCTTTATCTCTAAGAGTAACCGAATGGTACCGAATATTGTTTAATTCTCTAAAATAATATAAAATAGATATACTAAAATAAATGAAGGCGGCTTACCGCCATCAACGGCCGGCATTAAAAGTTGGTTGGCCGATGTCGCCGATGTTTTTTCTTCCACACCACCCCGCCCATCAAGTTGCCAGGTAACGTGGGGTTTTCACTCCGCGATCTTCAAGTGCGAGTGGGAAAACTGTTCGTAGTGGGCTATTGACCGCGTGGCTACCACACGTGCGTAGGTCTTCTTCTTCAAACAATTTGGTTGGTCTCCCAGTAAAAATAGGGAGCAGCCCAACCTGGCCACAGTTTGCACGCACCGGCCACAAACACTCACGTGTGGTAGTTCACTTTTTGTTTTTTCCGGAACACATATAATAGCAGCGGCTCATCATATGATAAAAACAAATTAATTTATGTCACTCGGTGAGAAAATATCGATTTTATGCACCTCCCGCGTGCGTAAGAAAAACGTGCCGTAACACTCGGCACGCCGTGATAGCACAATGCAGACATTTTGATACCAGAAGTCTGCTTGCACAGTTCCAGCTCGCTGTAAAACTCCACGGCGAGCTGTAACCGTGCAAGCAGATTTCTGGTATCAAACCGCCGTTCCGTCACAATATCGTCACATGCGGACATACATGTCTGCATTGTGCCGGCACGGCGTGCGTTCCCGTGCTAGTACCGAGTGGATCCTGTGCCGTCACTTTTCTATCTGGGAATGTACTGATTTTATGAGATCGATAAGAAAATGGTCGTACCACGGATCGTAGGTGTGAAATGTCTGACGGTTCGTTTATATTACGGTCATGATAAAATTACACAAAAAATCATTACAATCACGAGGTACAAAAACTAGGTACCAAAAATCAACGTATACATACTAAAATTGCACAGGTTTTACTTAGCACTAAGCAAACAAAACGTCTTATGAAAAAAAAAAAAAAAAAACAATAAAAATATCCTACAAGGAAATGTGAAGTTATAAAAAGAATGTGATTCGTCTGTATAGGTAAAAAAAAGTTACACTTAATATGACACGCTCCGATTAATCATATGAGTAAACGGATTACGAAAAAAAAAATTGATAGAAAAAGGTATATTATAAAGCATACATACCAATATGTAATTTTTCATGAACGGGATTGGAAGAAATAGGTTTCACTTAGAACATTATACTAATCGTATACATCGATAACGTATTTGTTACGTTTCCTATGTATACACCTTGAGAATAGACTAGATCAGAATTTTTGTTTTTACAATTTCATCGATAAATAGCACTCTTCTCACACTAGGTTACTATCGTATATAATGCAACATCTAGTTATATGCCACAAGTGCTGATAACGTTTTCACATAGTTGGACATACAATTTCTACCATTTGGACATTTGTACTAGACGTATAATTAGTATGCGTTATGTACGACGTACAGTATACCGTATGACAAAATATCCGAAACTATTCTTTGGATCGTTTTTATTTTTTATAAACATTTTTTTAACGAATTGTGTACTAGCACAGTCTTTCATTGAACGATCTAGATTGGTCTCGATTATTCCGTTCGAGAGAGAGAGAGAGACAACGAATAATCGGTTGTAATATTCTCTATCCGGATGTCAACGTACAAATCGCGTCGTTACATCAGGTACTGTTGTGTACGATCCATCTCTCCAGATATCGTCGAACGAGAGCCGTACGAGGGTAGAAAAATAGTGACTACATTACTATGTATAGTAGTGTAGAGATGAGCTCAGATATGTGTTAATCTGGCTCTGTTTAAAAAAAATTGAGGCTGTCCTCGGCCTCTCCATGATCCTCGTGGCCCTTATTATTCAGCATTGAGCTGGATTGGCAGAATTTCCAAATAATTTCGATCATCGACTGTTCCAAGGACCACTTAAAGAATTTCTATTTTTTTTTTCTTGTTGTCGTCGTTGTCGTTGTTGTTGTTGTTGTTGTTGTTGTTGTTGTTGTTGTTGTTGTTGTTGTATGATGCGTCGGACTTTTGAGACGTTTATCGATGGGACTAATCTTCGGAGGGGATCTTCAGTCGTCCCGTGAACCAGTTGTATGTTCGGTAATAGACGTTCTCGTGTTAACCTTGCGCGGTCTGCCGCGCTTTCCTTTCGCAGCGGCGACAGCGGATGCGACACTCTGGCCTAAGTGCACCATGCCACCGACACCACTACCAGTCAGATTAGGAAGGGACTTGCGCTTGGGCCACTGCATATGAGAATCCAGATGTTGCTTGAGCTTGTCCTGTCTGGCAAACATTCGAGGACATAGACTGCAGGCGAAAGGTCTTTCACCGGTGTGTACCCGACGATGCCGTGCCAGATGGGACGCTCTAGTAAATGCCAGAGTACATAGATCGCAGGGGAACGGTTTGTATTGAGATTTCTCTCTCTTCGGTAGGACGATACGTTCTTTTCTTTCATTACATTCGAATAGACCTTGACCATCACCACCACTGATGTCTTTCTTAACTTCCGTTGTGTGTTTTTTCAATCCGGTTGCATTCACCTCTGGCTCGTCCAGGCTCTCGCTGTCCAGTGAATTCTTTCGCGAATGAAAACAATTATAGATACATACACATTTATATCGTCCTTTGGCATATCACAATTTAATACCAACCAATTGTTCCATAGAGTCTCGTTCCAATAGAGAATCCTCGTTCATCTGGATTGACGGTACGGTTGGATCAAGATTTCCATTGTTGCCGTGTGCAAATTTTGTACCACCACAGTCGTCATCAATGCAGGAAGGTGATCCAGAATCATTGTCTTCCTCTTTGGATGAATATTTTTTATCACGCTGTTGTTTCTCAGATGAATCATTGTCTTTGTCTCTGCCAGTTATTGGACGACCAAGGGATACTCGCTTCTCGTATCTAATCTGTCTCTTGAACATCGGAGCTGGTACGTGTCTCTGCGAATAACGAAAAGAAAATAATTTTTGAATTATATTATTTTTCGAATGAAGTAAAATCTCCTTACGATAAGTTGTTTTTTATTAGACGGAGACGATTGGAGAGACTCCTCGAAGCTATCCTCCTCATGGCTCTCCATAACCATTGGATCATCCTCGACTTCGATCTCTTCCAGCTTTATGCAATCGGCGGCTATTGCGTTATTGCACATTTTAGTGTAATTGTCGAGTCTCGATTCGATCTGGCAAGCTCTGACACTGGCCTCTACCTCTACCCTGGAGTAGACATTTTCACTTTCGCTTCTCTCGTCCCCCGAGAGGCCTCGAATCTCCAAGTCGGTCGCTGTCTTTATCAGAGAGGGCAAATGTTCTTCGGCAACATTTATAGAGCCACGATACATGAAATCAAGGAGACACTCCATCTCCTCCACGGGGACACCTGCAGTGTTAAAAATATAATTACCAATGAATATTTTTATTGTACCAATCGAAACGCTGTACCGTGCCTTTCAAAATGAGAATCGGCTGTTCGCCGTGATGTTCTTTGAAGACTCTCTCAAAGTATGGACTGCAAGCTGCCAGGACGAGTTTGTGCGCGCGAATTATACCACCTTGGCAAGCCAAAGTCGTGTCCGTCAAAGAGCCGCTCTTGTAGAGGCCCTCGAAGAGTCCAGAGAGATTTGCCAAATGGTTGTTCCACGTCAAGTTGAATGTCTTATCGCCCATATTGACGCTTCTTCGTACAATACTATAATCGAAGGACATTGTACATCAAGTAAATTGAGCGACACTGTATTCTAAACGATCTGTCGCAAGTTTAGAATACAGTGAGGAAGGAAGCCGCTCCGCAATATACTACTCAGCTCTAAAGGGTTCGCGCTTCCCGGACCTCATCTTTCCGGGACGAAAAGGAGACCCACGTGCTCATGCGCAATCGCACCTTTGCCCGCGCGCGATCCATAATTTCCTTGTTACATTCTACGCCCGTGTCCATTATCGCTCAGTCATATGGTTTGTCACCGTACACAATTCGAACGCGGTGTACAATTAAAGTTAGAAAAATATAGTCATATACATATATAGAGAACCTCAGCGAAAGTATTTCCTATCTCGGTCTATGTTGCGATGGATATTTCAAAATAAATTTAATTCGATTAAATATAGGTGGCATAGCTTTTAGCTGTGACTCTGTAGCAGTATCTTTTAGCTACAGTGCACTACAGTGTTGCAAAGTCGTCGGTGCCCCTCTTTCCTGGCTGCTGACTATTGCGAGAGCGACGTACCAAAGAGACTAGAGACACAGCTGTCTATTAATACCGCGCGCTTGGCACAGACTCTCCCCCTCCCCTTGCGCGATACGCGATTTTCATTCCTCGGCTTACAATAATATCACAACGTAATATTCGATAGAAAAATCCTTTGATATCACGTGACTTATGCTCACCTCAATTATATTTTTTAAACACAAATATGCCTTGCCGTCCAACAGTCTCGACCGTCGCGGTGTATATCCTTTTCCTCAGCAAACCGCTAACTCCGTCGACTAATTAATTACGCTATTATTTTTTGTTGTTGTTGTTGTTGTTTTTTTTTATTTTTATTTCGACACTTTCCACTGCCGGTCGCTCGATTAATTTTGAGCCCTCGATCAGTATGTGAATCTCAGTGAATATCGGTGCGAGCAGCACTTTTGCGAATGGTCGAGGGTAGTTTAAGCTTCGGCGTGTCTCTCGCGTACAATTCATTTAAATTACTAGTGGCATTAATAGTAGTAGTAGTAGTAGTAGTAGTAGTAGTAGTAGTAGTAGTAGTAGTAGTAGTAGTAGTAGTAGTAGTAGTAGTAGTAGTAGTAGTAGTAGTAGTAGTAGTTTATGTGTTAAAATAATTATAACGTAAAAGAACGGAAATGGTTTGCTGATAAGATCGAAGGTAAAGACAACGCGAGGGTACCCGCCGTTCGCGCGTCCACCTCGCGTTCCACTGTTACAACTCGGAGGATTCTAGTCGTAATATGAGGTGGCGGGGTAGCAGGATGACCGTGTATCCGCGAGATTCGACCGTTCCCCGGTCCTCGAAACGAAAATTTAAGCGCAAGGGGCACACACATACACGCACACGTTGTGGCTCCCTTGCCGGGCCGCGACTGATATCAGTGCAGGGGGACGACTAGGGACTGTCGGGGGCCGAGGGAGAGTCAGCCAGCGAGCTGAGCCCCACGGGGGGGCGGCATCTCCCCACGCCTCCGCGACTCCCTCGCCGGTGCTTGCTCGATGCCTAGCCGCTGCTGCTGCTGCTGCTGCCTCACTCTCGCAGCAATGCTGTTTGTCGCTCTACCTACCAAAGGCTCTAATCGTTCCCTCCGCCGCGGCCCGCGGCTCGTCTTTTCGAACCGCGCAGCTCCCTCTTGCGCCCTCTCTCCATCTCCATCTCCATCTATGTGTACTCCTATATCCATCAGGCCCTCGAGCTACGCCAACCGATAGCCCCCGAAAGCGCCTTCATTTCTCTCTGAACCCCCCCCCCCCCCCCCCGCTTTCGCTTTTACGGACACTCGTATCACCGACCCCCTTTACCATTACATTAAATTCGTTTAATCGATTCTCTTTAGTCAGAGCGCAATATACGTACGTCATCGGAAAAGGGGGTGGCAAGTAGTTTCTTCGTTCACTCGCAATTCGTTTCACTCCCAATCGGTTCTCGCTTTCGGAAAAAGACGGAACGTTATTATTACAATTCATTTTGTTTTATTAAACCTTATTAGACTGAAGCTCCAGCACGGGTATTCAAGATAGTCGAACTTCCTCAAGCTCAGCGATTGCCTCCTGAGTAGCGAGCGAAGCGGAGAGAGCCGCGGCAACCCCCGGCAATCCAACGAGCCTGACCCCTCCTGGCCACGAGTCACCGGGTTAACCAAGAGGCTGCTTTCACTCGAAGCGTCCGAGTGTCTCGCTATGCGTGGGTCCCCCGGGGAGACTCACACAGATCCATCTACTTTCACACTTTTTTCGAGGCACATATTTCTTTTATTTTCTTTAATTTTATTCATTTTATGTTATCGTGTAAATTTTACTCAAGCACAAATTCAAGACGATGCGTTTGTTCGATTACCGTGTAAAAATTACTCAAGCTGGCCCTTGTTTACAGACCATCGAATTATTTTTTATTTTTTCGATCAATTCTTTTTAGGGACCGACGAACTGGGAAGCACCACTGAGTGTGATGCACACTCCAGACATGACTTTAATTCAATTCACAATAAACACAAAGAAAATTTTAAGCAATCTGGTGACGAAATTAATTTCCTTTTACCAATTTTATTATTAAACTTACGATCAGTGAAGAGAGAGAGAAAAAAAAAGCAAAGCCCCTGAGAATAATTAGTAGAGATTGAAAAATTATTGATTCCTTTGACTAGATTACTACAGGTAGGGTAATAAATAAATGCTTCGTACATATTTTTCTGTGAGTTATCCCTTTGCTGTCGTTTCTCTATCGAACGATAATGAAATTGTAATTGAGCCGACAGGCTGTTATTACATTGCATAGACGATGTTTACCCGATGTTTACTAATTGGTAATGCTTTTTCGTAATTCGATAGATATGATCTCGGTTGCCTCAACCCACATTAATATATAACTTGTGACGAGATGAGTATTTGCAGATCAATACTAACAGTCAACAGTCGACAGTCAACAGCACAAACACTTTCTTTAGGATATGTAGAAATGCGTGGGGTATACTGTAGATCCCCCCCCCTCTCTCCACGCCCCGCACATCCCCCCCGCCCCCACCCACCCACCCGGCACCCACGATAGTACCTAATTTATCCGCTCGTCCGATAGCTCATACCGTTTAGAGGTCGGCCACACGCGAGGTGAGTCGCCCGTACGAATGATAACACATTTCAGACGTCAAGACCACGTGTACGTCTCGTTCGAAAATTTTAGAGTCTCTAAAACGTGAATGTGATCCGGATCGGGACTACAAAAGTGCGATAGCAACTGCTGATTAAAACCGCAATCACTGAGATTCTCCTGACCGAATACGCTCTGCGGGACTTTTTTCAGCTCGGTCGACCTCGATTCTTCTAAAACGATAAGGATATGTAGAGTAGGTGTAATAGTTAATATTTAAAATGTTACCTTGGCCGTGTTTGGCAACGGAGAACGAATTTGTTGTACCGAGTTGAGCGCAGCTAACAGAAAATTGATCCAATTGGCTGGACCTCATCAAATTACACAGCGATGGCAATACGTGAGGTAACAGAGGGCCTTTCAGTTCGAGCGAATAAAATCTGTCCTTGTCCACTCGCACAACGCTTTCACGGACCTTTTAATTATTATTATACATGAAAGAAAATATAAATGTATTAAAATATTAAGATGTATAAAATAGAGTTACCTTGATAGGCCGTAGGGTAGCTCCGTGGAAAGCGACTGGGGCGAGGAGCGTAGGAGGTAGACCGGCCAGCGCGCCGGTCGTTGCCACTGCTGATTTGCAATTGATTAAAAAATTGAAGAGGGCTTGCGCTTCGACGCCTTTGACGAATATCAGTGACTGCTTCAACGTATCTACTTCACTTTCTTTTTCCAGTACCAATCTCGCCTGATAAAATGAAACAAATAATAGGGTATAATTCTGTTAGTTTCCTTATCACAGCTTATTCGATGATAATAATAAAGGTAGTCGTAATAATAAAAATAATGATAACAACCTGGAGCGTATTGATCCTGCGTATTTCGGAATCCTCGATGCCGAGACTCTGTAACCATTGTTCTTCGCTGTCGTCGTCATCCTCGTCTTGCGAAATTTTGTCAATGATTACAGTGGGATCGGAAGGGGACGCCGCACCACGCGTGTCGCAGCCAGTGTCTTTAACATTCGAGCGCCTTTTGCCTCCGTCCTTTCTCATAGGCATCGTATATTCGATATCTGTAATAATAATCAATCGGTCGGTATCGAATCGGAACCTCTATCGTAAGGCTTAATAAAGTTTGCAAAATACCTTCCTGCTTCAATGATTGCCTGAATCCTCTTGTCGTCGGAGTAAGCAGCGCGTGAACTTCGGAGAGGCCGCAAATTCCAGCGGCGCGATACAGCACCGTAAATGTGTTTGTACAAAGATAAAAGTAGGGACACTGCCTTGCTCTCAGGAGATGAAAAAGTGATCGGAAACTCTCGCTCCACTCTCCAAAAAGGGCATCCTTGATGTATTGATTGTGAGCTATCACCGAGCTGCTCGTGCTCACTTTTCCAGCGGATCGGGGAAAGAGTTCTAGCCAGGGCAACGAAGGATGCTGCCAGACTAGACAACACTGATGAAATCTAAATAAAAATATTATCCATATGTTTTATTCCACGTCACCGTTAATAATGAAAATATGGAATATTTACCTTGCGTTAGGACTGGTATCCAAAGTTATTCCTTTTTCTCCTATATCCAAGCATCGAACGAACCCAGTTGTTCCAGAGGCCTGTTCGCTCGTCTTGAGCTTTCCATTCCATGCGAATGGCTTTGGCGACATTATGCGCATCTTTGTCTTGAGCGTCCAATCTATGGGCAGATACTCCTCGCCTTTAGAATCCTCATTTTCATCGATATCGAGTTTTGGTAAGATGTCCACCGACGAGGAAGTCGTATAGCTCGACGCTCCTCCCACAGTTTCTCCATTGTGTATCGCTTCCAATAAAATTGACTCGTCGCTCGACTCTATTTTACCGGAAAGATCTTGTCTTGTTTTTTTGTTACATTCTCTTGTTGCAAATGGATTTTTACGCTTCTGAGAACCTGTTGAAACATCTATATTCCCCAATTTTTTTATATCGCTTGTCCATTTCGTCGAAGCTTCAGGATTCTCAGGTGTTGTTCTATTCATGCGCGCCTGCAAAGCTCGCTTTCTAACTTTGAGACGATGCAACTGCATAACCTCGTCCGGACGCTTCCATTCGGTTTTCCTTTCTCTTCCATCATCCATTACGATTCAATGCTGTAACATATTACACAATTCCTTGATAAATATCTTTGTCCTTACCTTGACAGACTACAAAATTTTATTGTTTTTTTAGGTTATGCGCTGGAAATCTCACGCTCAATCTTCTCGTCTCCAAATACCATATCATATTACGCTTCATCCACAATACTTAATAAATAATAAATAATAAATTAATAACGAATAAAAATGATTAATTCTATTACGATTCAAGTACTGGGATAGTACCAGAGAACATAGAAGTATATGGAAGTGTAATCCTTATGGGAGCTCTTGGCACGGTTTCGCTGGGGTACCCGTTAGTGAGTACCCCAGCCACCTCTGGCGCTGGCTGTATCGATGTGAACGCACACGCTGCAACTCGATTAGCTCCGCCCAGTACTCATGCGTTCTCGCTCGCACTCACGAGTCTTGAATGTTTGGGGGGGCTGACAGTTTGTTGATAGCACAATAATGCTCATAAAACTGTCAAATGATGAAGCGAATTTATCTATACATATGAATAGTATAGTTTGTAAATAAATTGGATAAAAATAGATGCTTTTATAAAATATCGATTAGATTAGTAAAACAGCAGGCTCGCGATTTTTCATCGAGTTTCACACGTTTTTTTTCAATTGGTCAGTGACCGAGTGGTTGAAGGCTTCTATTTTTGTTCCGGCAACCCGTGTTCAATGCCGTCGCGGGCGATGATTTATTCTTTTCTTTTCTTTTTTTTCTTTCTTTTTTTTCGTTCGTTTTTTTACAAACTAATTGTCAGCATTTTTTAGCTTCACGTTAAACGCCCTAAATTTACATCTTTAAGAACAAATAGATGTAATGTGATTGCGCTGCGGGAGCGTGAGATACACTAGTATTTCATCTCGTTTCAGCTCGTGGTGGAGTGAGAAAGATACACGAGTGTATTTCACATGCTCTTAAACTGTTTCTGACTTTTTTTTTGCGCGGAGAAATTAAGCATTTGCAAACCCAATTAGCAAAGCAGCGGTCTCGCGACTTTTCATTGACTTCCACACGAAAATTATCAAGCGAGTCGGTGGCCGAGTTGGGGAGGGCTCCGCTTCTTAACTGGACACCCATGGATCGATACCGTCGCAATGGTATTTTTTTTTCTTTCCTTTTTTTCTTATCTCAACGTTGCTGCACACAAATACAAATGCATTTGTTTGCAGCAACGTTGAGATGCAGTGTAACGGCCCTGCATTGCATATAAGAGGACGATTCGAATGAGAGAAGCATATAGGTGACATTAGCGCAGTGGTTCGCGCTCTTACTCAGTAACCGATTAATCCGGGTTCGAATCCCGGTGATCACCATATGTTTTCTCTCTTCGATACTTCGCCCGTCCATCTGCAATACTAATATCTACAAGTCCCCAAACTCTCCGCTCGATCATTACATGGTGTCAGAAGTTATCGAACCAAAAACAACACGTCCACACAACGCATCTGAAGCAACCACGGTACGACTCTTAGGTAAGGCGGCATGAGACACAGTCCTAGAAGACCGCATATACAGGACGGCACGCAAAGCGATAAGACCGACGACGAGAGCAAGGGCCTGGCACTGAAGAGCTGCGACGAGGGATTCAACGGGCGAGGGAAGAGCTCCGACGAGGGACATAGGCACCGGTACCATGGCTGTATTAGTTATCACGTAATGTGCGATCCGCAACTCTACACAGTCGACGAGGACGTCGATTTCAGTAAGAGGGGGTGTGTAACGGCCCTGCATTGCATATAAGAGGACGATTCGAATGAGAGAAGCATATAGGTGACATTAGCGCAGTGGTTCGCGCTCTTACTCAGTAACCGATTAATCCGGATTCGAATCCCGGTGATCACCATATGTTTTCTCTCTTCGATACTTCGCCCGTCCATCTGCAATACTAATATCTACAAGTCCCCAAACTCTCCGCTCGATCATTACATGCAGCGTCGCATCATACCTAAGAATACTTGTTATTGTGGCACAAATTATTTCAGTATCCTCTGTGAAAAGTATCACAATGAAAATTATAAATTAAATCTATTTATGATTGCATATAAACAATAAATTATTTGCGCCACGATAGTAATTATTTTTAGTATAATGCGATGCTGCGTCTCAATGTTGCTACAATCAAATGCATTTTGCATTTGTTTGTAGCGACATTAAGATAAGAAAAAAAAGAAAGAAAAAAAAATAACATGGTGACGGTATCAAACCATGGATATCCAGTTATGAAGCGGAGTCCTCGTCCACTCGGCCACTGGCTCGCTTTGTAAACTATGTGTGGAAGTTAATGAAAAGTCATGAGGCCGCTGCTTTGCTAATTGGGTTTGCGAATGCTTAATTTCTTCACGCCACCGCAAAAACGTGTTCAATGTCGGTTTAAGAGCATATGAAACACACTCGTGTTTCCTCCTCACTCCACCGCGAGCACGAATCATAGAACATACCTCGCTCTTGCGGCGCGATCACGTTACATCTACCTGCCTGTAAAGATGTAATTTAGAGTGACTATTTAACTTTACGCTAAAAAAATACTGCCATTTAGATAGTTGCAGTAAAGAAAGACAAGGAAAAAAATATTGCGTTTGACGGAATTGACCTCCGGTTAGGAAAATAAAAAGAAAGTCCTTTGACGGCTCGGACACCAACTCACTCGAAAATATACTTATGACAGTTGATTAAAATCTGTTAGTCCGCTGCTTTGCTATTTCGGTTAATGTTTTTTGAACGCTTCAACCGATCTATTACTATTTTAATTAAATATTCTAGTAGGAAATTGTATTAATCTAGCATAGAGTTCTGTTTGTAGGGAAATCTTAAAATATTCGAAGCATCAGTGCGAACTCAAAGACACGCCCAACCGCGTTCCTGCATGAGCGCGAGTGAGAGAACGCTATAGTCCGATACACATGAGTATGAGAGAGACAACCACGAAGGGCGTTGCTTGAGATTCTTCGCGTGTGTTGGGCACACCGATACATAGCGGCGCCAACTACAGTCGGAAATCGGGACTATCTTTTCTGTGCCAAATATTAACACGGGGATTACGCTTCCATATACTTCTATGTTCTCTGATAGTACTTGATACTCTCAATATTTTACGCGCATCCACCACACTCTGTGTTGATTTTAGTATACAGTGGTACTGAGTGGTACAAATCGTATGCGTGTATATACTCGTCATCGTCAATACCGGAGAGATCGGCCGGTATGATATTCTGCCAATTGACCGTCCCGTCTTGCCGTCACTTCTCCTAAATCTCATAATCCCGAACACTCCAAATGCCCGAAATTCATTCATCCGATTTAACGTTTACCCGAAATTGTATTCTACCGAAGGGCTAGAAGACCGAATGTTCATTCGTCCGAATGCTCAAGAAGACGAAATATTATTTTGCCGACTTGCCATAATCCCGACGGTTTAATATACCGAAACATCGATTGCCCGAAATCCATTCACACGACGTCTCATTTGCTCGAAAACCTGTTTTACCATCGTAGAGCTCGTGATTACCGACGTAGACTACATAGGCGGATGATAATTTGGCTTCCTACAATAAAAACCTATCGTCGCCTCGCCAAGAGATCATCCAAACCTTGCACTGATAACGAGTTTACTTTACACATATCGTATCGGCTTACCCAGATAGAAAAACGTCCCGTCAAACGGGTACCAACATTCTGAAATTATTATTATGCACAAACAATCTTTTCAGCACCTTTTATATGCTAGAATTTTTAAAGATTTTTTTCTCATCGAGAAGTGTTTGTAATCTTTGTAATCTTTGTCTTTTTTCTCTCGAACTTAGGCGACGTCAGTCATTGTGCTAGTACTACCTTAAACTAGTGACTGATTTTTGCGTAAACTCTGAACTCTTTAGTTGACGACCAATTAAATTATCATACAGATGCGAGTGTATGCGTGCGTGCGCCGGTACGACCGGTACGACCGACGAAAGTTTGGAAAATTATAATATCGCGATACTATACGGATGGGACGTGATTCCATGGATTTGTTAGTTTTTGACGTTATCGACGCGCTGCTTCCTTCTCTTCCGTTGGTACCGCACGAGGGACATTTTTAGTAAGTCTACTAACCGAGTTTGGACTTTGGACGTGAAAACTGCACGAGTGGAAGAGAGTGGCACAGGTCTCCGCCAGGGGACGAGCCATCATTGGGCTAAAAAAAAAAATAAAAAAAAAAAACTGCACGAGTGCAGTGTCTTCTAACCTTAAAAATTACCTTTCCAGGATGTACCCGCGTTTTCCTACGACGGCTCCGGGTTAAGGTGATGTGAAAAATATCGCTGCCGGTACTAAAAACTGTACTGAATGCTGTTTTAAGACCGCTGTTGTTTAAATACTATCACCATTGCTCGAAGGTTTTATGGAATGATCAGAAAAAAATCTATTACGCAATTTTCATCGTCCCTGACAGGTGCAATGAGATTCCCGAACACATTGCCGTCAATTGTGATGGACGTTTACGTAGATCTATTACGCAGCTTGGATCGAAGCTGCAGTGATCGCATAAGCTCGGTGATAAAGCAGCACTTGAACGCCATTCCATTAATGTTCCTACGGGAACTGAAGCGAACCATGGGGCATTTCGGCGGGAGCTTGAACTATGCCATCGTAGTTTCGTCCAACGCAAAATTGTCGTTTGCCAAAATGAAATCTCTTGTCCAGGCTATTTACGGGCCCTACGTTCTGTACGTTACAAAGTAGCTGATGGAGTTGACAATATTTGGCCAACCATTTTATGTATATATATATCTCTTACATACATATTTTATCTATCCATTTAGGAAAACGACCCATTCACATAGAAAAAAGTTTGATCATCAGGATCGTTGAGACCAACAACAAGCTGTAAAATCCGAACGGTTCAATGTCGAAGCAATATAAGGCTTTGCTTCTTAATTCTGTTGGGCGTACGTAATTCTAGACGCTGATGGCGTTACTTCAGCAGGGTAAAGTATCTCAGAGATTACCCCAGTAAAAAATATTAATGGTCTTACGTTATTGGTTTCACAGAGCACAAAACCGTTCCGGATTCAATCATGAAAGCTGTTGACAAGCTCTGTTCGGATTTGCATCACGCAGCTTACGTGGCAATCTTTGGACGAATTTTTACCCAACTGATTATATCACCCAAAAAGAGTATAATCACACAAGCGGAACAGTCCTTGATGAATCTGCCCTGAGTGTGTAGAGCCATTCGTGCTGAGGGATAGTCCTAGCTTGATGCGCACGCTGCGCTCCACTGACCGGTATAGTACCCTCAACCGGTACAACCCCCCCCCCCCCCCCCCCTTTAAGGGTCTATCGTATCCAGATCCATCGATATACTTTAGGGGATCATTCCGAAAGAACCTGTCATATGCCGCAGGATCGGTCGATGCAAGCAACTTGCCCCTGACATTGGTGAGTCGATTTAGCTTTGCAGTAAAAACTTCCTCAAAGATTTACTCGCTTCTTTACCGATAACTATTTCCAGATTACCTGGACAAAGTACTAGAAGAATTGGCTCTCTCACTGTCGAAGAATCTACAGCACGTGAAATTACTACAGTGATTGTCACCCAAGGGTTTTCAAACCGGCAGGTCAGGCTGCAACGCTCAGGTCGTTACAGCGTTCATGTAGAGGCGTAACATTCCCTCCTCTCAAGCCCAAAAATTGCAAACGCTGTTTGCAATCTGTTCTTATATGTATATATATATATATATATATATATATATACATATGTTGGTAATTAATGACAAAATCCTCTATGACAAAATGATGCCAACGACGAAAGCCACGAGGGCGTGTTGCGAACAATGAAATATATTTTGCTTTTCAATATCGATATTCGATATAATTTTACGAACCTTTCTGGAAAACTCGTTTGCAGATAATAGCGAATGGCTGAAATATGCAGAAACGTCGTATTAATGAATGGACACATTTTTTTTTTTTTTTTTTATTTCTTCATGCTTTCCGGGGTTTTCGTTTATTTGGGATTTACTCTAAATATTTTCTCAACTGAAAATCCCATTATATGGCATTTTCAGTTGAGAAAAATAAATAAATAAGTTAACATGCAGAAATTTGAAAAGTTTGGGGGAAAATTTGTGAAGGGTTGTCGGAGTGGCAGAGAGGATGGAAACGGAATGCGCAGAACCCTCTTTGTGCGTACCTGTATGGTATTGTTGGATTGGCGGACAGGATAAAGCAGGAATGCGCAGTTCCCTCTGCGCATAGCCGTTTGGCGTTCGCGGCAGTTGTTCGTCACCACTCGCAAGTCCTCCGACATTTTGGACGTCGGCATGCAGTAACTTCGAAGCTCCATACGTTTCTTCGTGACTCGAAGAAAAGAAAGTATTCTCCGAGAAAAAACAAGTGTTCCCACCTATTTCTGAAGCTTCCCGGAACCGCTGGAAATGAAATCCAGCTCCCTCCCCAGGTAATTAATCCCGAAATCCTTAATGATAAAAATGACGCCAACGACGAAGACCATATGTTTTCGACAATGAAATGTTTTTTTCCTCGATCTTTTGTATATTTTTAAAAATGATGTTTTGCGAGATTCATCGGTTATAAGGGTTCCATCGTTCGATTTAATGTGTGTTCTTTTTACTTGATCGAAACAAGTCGAGGTTGAAATTTTAATCGATTATGAAAGTAGCGGCGGCAGGGGAAGGGCGTTGCGGTTCTGCTGTGCCTGCTCGCATGGCCATACCTAATTAACTAACCATTTTTTAATCATCTTGGGATGATAAAAAACCATCGTTGCGGAAAAGCTTAAGAAAACAAGAACAAAAAATTGGACCGAACACAACAATCCGCTGAGATGTACGGCGAAATAAATATGTAGGAACCTCGTGGTAATTAATCGATATGAATTTAATTTTCTTCATTTTATCTTGTTTACGGGGCTCGTCGTTTGTTTGGGGCTTAGCTTGTCTATTCTTCTAATCGTTTCCATATCACGACATTTTCGGTTGACAAAATATAATTAAATATTAATTTGCTTTATTTTTTTCAATGGCATAAGGTAAACAGCCCAGTTTCCGCCACTGTCCCAGTTACCGCCATTAATCGCAATTTACGCTAATAATAAATACAGTATATGTTAAATATAAACGAAATTGACGGCATGTTGAAGAGCGTATTGATAACTCTTGAGTAATGCCGCGATACGTATATTTTTTATAAAATGTTGCCTTTAACAATTGAAGATGACGGAAACTGGGCCGCTTATCTTATTGGTCGAAAAAATATGGAAGACTTCGACTAAAAGTACTTAATGCATTGTGAAGAAAGTTTTTACAACCAACATTTTTGCAAAATCAAAAATAAAAAAGTCATATCTCGATGCAGAAAAGTGTCGAGCGGTTGAGAAATTATTTTATCTTTTCAACGGAGAGAGGCTTTGCTCCTAATCGTTTGTCATTTTTTTTGTTCGCCCTCTAAATTCGTTGATAATACACAATAGTTGGGCAGTATTCCGAGAGCACGTAGAAAAATACCATCAACAGAACTGGATAAGTTTTCGACGGAAGGCAATGGCGAAACCGTCATGATTTGGAAGTTTATCGACGGTGAACGTAATCTCAACTGGAGGTTCAAGAATTTGTTGCAAAAAGAAAAAAGGGGAAAAAATAAATGGG
Source organism: Ichneumon xanthorius (assembly GCA_917499995.1). Taxonomy (NCBI): domain Eukaryota; kingdom Metazoa; phylum Arthropoda; class Insecta; order Hymenoptera; family Ichneumonidae; genus Ichneumon; species Ichneumon xanthorius. Next base: position 310,154 of record OU824206.1, on the reverse strand, counting down.
TGAGTCAGATTTCAGAGCCCTCTATCTCTCATCATGTCGCACGATTAATATTCCGCTGGTATTTTTCATATTATCGGGAAATTGTCATAGTGACCGAGACTCGATTCGATTTCATTTGTTTCGACTTGCATGTTTGGCTCTGGTCTTTTTTTTTATCGTAAAATGTTATAGCTCAGATTTAGGTACGTCCGGTTTTTTTTTTTTTTTTTTTTTTTTTTTTTTTTTTTTTTTCATCTCAAAAACAGCGATTTTCTCGAGAGATCATTTAACCATACTTTCTTTCAATTTGAACTCGGATGAACCTCCAATTTCGTTACTTGCAACGGACAAAAGAAAAAAAGTTATAGAAGATTGAAAAAATCTAAATTTATAAAAACAATAAAAATAAGATAAATGTTGCGGTTGCTAAATTATACGGGCAAGATGGATATTTCCGATGGCACTCAGCTACATCGTGGATATTTTATTAAAAAATTTCATGTATCATTCGATTTATCGCTTCGATGTTGTATGAACCGAGGGTAGTCGGCTCTTCGAGCGCACATGACTCCGAAGAAAAATGTATAAATTGCACGAGCCGACGGTAATGAGCAAACAAATTGCCCAAAGTCGTTCACACTCTCCACTGACCTTCTTATTCGAGTCATCGACGAACCCGCTTCCTATGATCTAATAATGATCCCTAGTTGAGAAGCTCGATACTTCAATATTCGACGATTCTGCATTCTCATAGAGGACGTTCTGTTTTGAAAAAAAAAAAAAAAAAAACCCGAAATTTTAATGAAAACATGTTCAGAATGCTCCAAAACGTCGAGAAATCACATGTACAAAAAAATGTTCGTGTGTGCGCGCGTGTGTGTAGGTGCGTGTAAATTAGACACGAAAAATTTAAACCGCTATAACTCGAGAACGCCTTGAGTGATCAAGCTGAAATTTCACACACCTTATGTGTACGCCATTTTCAAATTATTCAAAAATGTCGGTTCGCGCTCTAGCACTCACAATTTTTTTAGCTGCCCGGTTAAAAACACGCGCTCAGATGGAATATGATCACCCGATGAATCCATTAAAATTTTGAGAGAATCGATTTAACCGTTTAAATTTTGTCATTTTGAATTTTTCGAATTTCTTGAAAAATTTGTACTGTATTCTAGACGCAATTTTCCTCATTAAATATTCATTTATGAATAAAATAAGTGATAGATTCGTGATCAGCGTGGAAAAATACATTAATAATAGTCCTAGAGCGACAACCAACGAGAAAAGTTTATCAGGAATTTGTATAGCCAATATTGCAGAAATGGGTGATTTTGTGTATTTTCAAACAGCGATTTCGTAGCTTGCAATGGCATCGCCGTAAAACCCAGGGGCCTATCATTTCCACGCCAAGAAATATACAAGATTATGGATATGACGGAGTTAAAAGAATTAGATAAAGCGTCGTCATTTGGACTACGCGAGTAACAATTGAAAGATGGAAAAAAAATTTGGAACACATAATTCTATGTATTTTTTCGCGCCGAGTATACGACCAAGAGCGCAATGTTGGTGTACTTTGTCGCGCTAAGCCTGAGTCGGCCAGCAGTTTTGCCTAAAAGTTAAATACGCCGTTGATGATGAAAAAAGTTGAAAATTGTAATTTTCATCACAAGGTGCGAAACCTTGTGATGAAAAATTTCGTACATCCTCGTGCGAAAAACTTTTTCTAACTCGTGTGATTACAGCCCTCGCCTTCGGCTCGTGCTGCAAATTCACACTCGTTAGAAAAACGTTTTTCGCCCTCGTGGAGTAATGTACTATTTTTCACCTAGTGTGAAGTTTGATGCCCGAGCGAACCGAGGGCAGAAATTCACGCGAGTTAAAAAGGCCCTTCCTCCCCAGTGGCATACGCTATTTTCTTCCCGACTATTCTAAAAAGTGGCCATATTTTTATGTTTGCAACGGGGATGGAGAAATTGGCCAATTCATGACGAGCGGGAGGAAAAGTTTCACTTTTCCTCCCGCTAAATCACTGCGTGTCCGTTGAGGGGGGGGGGGGGGGGGGGGGGGAGGGGCATATGCGTGTGTGAATCGGGCAGTTCCTCCGTGGGCACGAGGAGTACTGAACTCTCTAGAGGCCCCTCCGGTTTATCATACCAGAGCTGACGAAGGAAACTATCGATGGCGCTCCATTACTTTTTAATTTACAGTCATCATATCATTGTTTTTCACTAAGTATAACAAGTCACTATGCCCAATTGCATCGTTAATCGGATCTATTCTGCAGTTTTTGGTGTATTGATATATTTCTTAGTGTCGATCGGCTGATACACAGCAGTTTTACTCATTGTAATGTTCTTTTCATGTTTTTTTTTACGTTTATAAACGATTAATAACGCATTTTTAGGCAGATTTTAATATCAATTACATTCCTTCTTTTTTTGCATTTACCAATGTTTCATAATGTTCAAGCTGAATATTTTTAAAATTAATCTACGCCGATTTACTTGTGCAATACGTTTCGAAATAAAAAGATTACTACAGAATAGATCAACAGCGTTGTTTATGCAGTCGATGTGCTGCCGTATATGCGAAAAAGCCGCCTGTTGCGTCACCGGAGCGCCAATTGAAGAAATACTCGGAATAATCATTCTATATTTAAGTAATTCAAGTTATGAAATATAGTGAATGATATTCTACAGCTTGACGAAAAGATGATATTCTGAAAGAATTCATTAAACTGTAAACTTGAAGAAAAAAAAAAGGATTTATGTACTATGAGGATGAACCATCGGAAAGGCGGGGAAAAGGAAATGTGCAAGCGAGTTTACCCTCTTAAATAGTAGACAATTCAGACCAACTTGAAAGCGCGTTTAAACTGTTATCTCTTTGCCATTACTTATTATAATGAATGCATATCGGCTTAGTCATTAGGTGCTCTATATGCTTTTCACCCTCTCAGTCTCAGATTTGAGAATGAAAAAGCCTCGGCTCAGCACGAAAAAGTTTCGACCGTTGCTCTATTCTCGTCCTCTTCTTCTAATAATTTCTATGGCCTCTCCGTATAGGAGTTCGAGTTGTCCACTTTCAGTTACCATTACCACGAAACTCATATATACAAGATCATGTACAACTTTAATGGATGATCGCATTTGTTCTAGTAGTATGAATGGTTAGTACGTCAAAAAAATAGATTGTGCCACGACAGAAGCCACATACCTCAATGACACGTACAGACATCGTTTACTCTATGAGAAGCACCAATTCTCCATAAACTCCGTGTCCAGCAAAATATTTAATCTCGGAATATAGCTATGCTAGCAGCATTTTTATTCCGACCGCACGGAGTGATCGATGAGCTAAGCGTCTCACCCCTCTCCCATGACATCGCAACATTTTATTACTTACCAAAAATTACTCTTGTCGACGAGTTGATGGAGAAAAAGTTAATTCCAAACTTGAGATGGATCATTTCGCCAGCAGGTACGATTCGGAGGGAGGGTTGTTAATGATTCCAAGAGGGCTAGGCGAGAAATTAAAAGGCGAAAGACAAATGGCCCCGTTGCCGCGGCACCGTTAAATCATCGTGAAAAAGTTGGTTTAATTTAATAAGCAATTTCATGTAAATTGCTCGCTCGGTTCTTTGCGGCCGAAGGACGAAGCACAACACCCGCTGATATTCTTCTGTACTCCCTGCTTCTGTACCCCGCATGAGTCTCGGAAACTACCTTTTCTTTCTCGTCGTATTTAAATTTAATGTTTATATCGTATAGAAAAAAACTAAAATTTCAATACCCATGTTGAAAAGAGTTCTCCTTAAATTTATTATCGCTAACAACCGTCAGGGAATACGTTTCAAGGTTACGCAACGACGTGCGACAGCCTCGTAACATTCTCTAGTCGGAGCTGATCTTCACGTAATACAGTTCGGAATCGCGACTAAATAAACACCAAAGTAATGTCACTGAGAAACCTCAACGCAAAAACATTAAAACGAAAATCCGCTAAAGTTGTGCCACTCCGTTGTATTACTCTAAGGGGGGGGGGGGGGGGCTCCAACAGTTAACCGTGCAGTAAGATGCAGTAGGGTTAATTCATCGTCTACAATAATCGCATTATAGTAGAATGTTTTATGCAGACCATGTTACTCTATATGGTATATCGATGCCCTTGTGTCGCGACGAAGCTTTTAAAAGCTCTCCGAACATTTTGGAAAGCGAACGAGTTTTCCATGTGTAAAAGCAATATATCGACGTTTAGCAACCAATAAATGGATCTCTCAAAGGGAAGCTTTTACGATAAAGCGGTCCTTCGCTGGGTCGCTTCCGTAGCCTTTTCTACGTATGTGGGAGGTGTCTATAGTTATGCAGACTCATCGTAACTCCATTCACATGGATGACGGAGAGAGGCGGGTTATTCGAGTGTTGGTTAACGTTACGCGTTCCGAGAGTTTATATATATATATATATATATATATATAGAGTCGTTTTCCGCGGATTCGCGTTCCGTTGGCACTCTCTGCTGTATATACAATTTTAGATACTAACGCTCCTTTTGTGATAATATTGTCAACGGCTTAATTTCATCGTAATACAGTGAATAATACAGGACCAATCGGCCTAGTCCCTAACGTATTGTCTTGGCTCTTGGCCTGAGTAAATTCTCTCCCTATATATATATATATATATATATATATATATATATATATATATATATATATATATAGATAGAGAGAGAGGGAGAGAGAGAGAGAGAGAGAGAGAGAGAGAGAGAGAGAGAGAGAGACGGAGAGAGAGAGAGAGACGGAGAGAGAGAGAGAGACCGAGAGAGAGAGAGAGAGAGAGAGAGAGAGAGAGAGAGAGAGAGAGAGAGAGAGAGAGAGAGAGAGAGAGAGAGAGAACTACAAATACTATTTTCTACTATCCTTATTGCCGGGAGGGGGTTGGATCGCGACGGTTACGCGAGGTCGTTCGGGCGCCTAACCACCGCCGAGTGACCAGTGGCCAGTCGAGTTGACTATACCGAGATCATGTAGTATCAGTATGTTGGGCAACGGTGATCGTGAAACGTTGGCGTGGCGTAGAATGGCGACCCACCCTGTGCGGAAAGGAGCTTTCGGGAGAATCGTGAAAACGTGAGACCAGAATCCCATTGGACGACACGGGCGAACGACTCGGCCAACCACAACTCGTCCTGATAACGATGCCTCTCCACCGTTCCGCCTCCTTAAGACGTTGGACCCTATCGGGGTGGTTCTACTTCTAGTCTACCATCCTACCGCGTATGTACAGAGGGGCCACAGAGGTCTTCAATGTCTAATACTTTATTTTTTTCTTTCCCCCTCTCCGTTCATCTTCTTCTTCCAGGATGCAAATTGCCATTGCGGGTAGTGCATGCAACAACCGCAGAAATGTTTAGATAGTGTGAACAGAAATTATGTTAAAATCGTTAACACATTGCATGCGTATTAACCATGGATAACGTTGTTTATCAATTATCGATGCGTAACGTCTGATAGTTTAAGCAAAGGGATATAGGTACCTACATATAGGTACAGGGCTACGATAGATAGGACCGGTAACCAACAGACAGTCGCGATACCTAAATTGTAATCCTGAATCATACCCGCCGTCATCGGTTCGACGATATAGGGATTATCACAGCGCGATTATATGCGTGATTCCCTGAAGCGTAACACCGTTGAGGGGTACAAACAGGAAACCTCATAATCGTATGGATCAAATTGTGCATTGAGGTGCAAATTTAAGTTGGCCTCGAGCCAGTCAGCCTTCCCGAATCCCATATTGGTATTTCTATCGATATTCCACTCGAACCAGCAGCAAATCGCGTCTCTACGGGATAGTTGTGAATTACCGCGAATTACGAATTAATCGATAGATTATATTGTCATATTGAAAACCTGTGAGACAATGCTTTTTGCCTATATCAAGAGAAAGGAAAACCCGAAAGAGTAAAAATAACATGCCGTTGCAGTGCACCAACCTGTAAAGACGCTATCGCAATTGAGTTACGTTGATTTTATTCGACTTTATTCCACCCACCCCCGATACTTGTACCAGCGTCTACTCCGCCTTATTGTTTCTTTTATTTCTACTGCAGACATCCCCATCTCGGAGAGAACGATTCGTGAGCGCGTTCTCATCCCTCACGAGACTGGCCAATATCGCATCCCACCGGGATTAACATTATTGCGGTTTTTAAGCAGGCAATTTCCTAATTCAGCTGGAGTCGGGAAACGCCTGATTTATCGCCAGGGGCTCTCTCGTTATTCGATCTCTCGGTGATTTATCGACAATCGTGGAATAGATTATTCTTCAGGCAACACGCTTTACGCGTATCCCCTCTGTTCAAGAGTGTCTATCCATTTACCGCCTTCAGATTTCCGCTTTTCCATTACTTGTTCAATGTTCCCGTTCGAATTGGCGCAGCCCAATATGACACATTCCAATTTCTGTCAAAGTTGCTGTTGTTGATGTATTTTTTTGTTGTTTTTTTCTTTTCTTTTCTTCCTTAATACAACGACTATTCGTAACAACGGATTCGTTCGCGTTGCTTATAGCAAACTTGTATAACTTTCTCACCATCTTCTCACGTAATCTGCTCGAGCTGTTGCTTCCGCGATTCCATTCAATCAATCACCGTTAACAAACGACGATACACTATACAAGTTCCGCACTCTTGCTCGTTCACTCCATCACGTCGCGCAGTAGCCAGCGTGACGATCGCACACGAGAAGCCCATCTCGACCATCCAACGACCAACCCATGAATTATTAAACGCTCAATGCGGTATACTATATAGAATATGGCAAACGGAGCGAATTCTAATCGACACTCGACACTATTCCTTTCTCATTTTTTTTTGTTTTGAGGATAGTATCGGATTAAATTTAAACGAAAATCGTGAGTTATCGGTCATTTGAAGGTCAACGTTGTTGTCGTGAAGCAATGCTCGATTCTACTCACACGTCCCGTTTTATTTTATTTTTGTTCAATCGATTTCCTTCGACCTATTATATTCTCGGCAAGTCGTTGGAGTTACACACGCGGTAACTCTTTCTTTTTCCTTTGTAACCGAAACAAAAGTTGCTTCATAATGCGTCTCGATACTATACGATACGTTTGAAAGCAGTTTTTTTTTCTTTTCTAACCGGTGGATGCCTCGCCCTCGCACGTAGGCACGTAAGTATGTAGGTACATAAACATTTATTACATCGATCTCCACGGCTCTGTTTACTTGGCCCCAATTAAATTTATCACCAGTCATAACAATATTCGACTACTTTTGTTCCAATATACACGCGTTAAACTACTCTGCACTGCGAATCGCTCGCGTACGTAAGTTGATTGTTTCAGCTTATTTATTGACACATTATTGGTAGCATTCAGAATAGATTGAGAAACTGGAGCATTAGTTGTAAACTGTATATCGATTGCCCCATAGTCTATATCATCTCTTCTCTTTAGTCCGCCGATAAACTGTTGTATGCGTGTGAGACATGCTATGTTATGGATTTGCAATGCAAATTCCTCTGGCACTATACCTCTCGACTCGGAGAATCGAGAGTACAGCCAAGCGGGGTTGTATTGAAAGCATCCTACGGCATTGTATGTTGCTGAGTTGCATAGGAGTTGTATAGGATATACAACGGATATCGCTAGCAGAACGACGAAACCCACTACTAATTTAGCGTTCTTCGTGTTGCCCTGACTGACGACAGTTCTCTCGCTTCCGTAACTTCATATAGGTACACTTCGATTAACTAATCTGTGCTTTCTTCGCTCGAAGCGGCGACGCGACTCGATTACTCGATTACTCGATTACTCACCCTCACCCTCACCCTCACCATCATCCTTCGAATTTCAAAATCTCGTTAACATCGTTCCGTTATTATTTAATGCTGTAATGTCGAGAAAGTTTTAAAAAAAGACATTACTTTGCGTAAAATCGAAAAAGTGAAAGAGGTATCGGTAAATCCTTCGTTAAGACTCGACGCAATAATATTCTCGAGCAAATAATTCGTTAGGCTTACTCGTTTGTCGAAGGCATTCGTTAGTATAATTAAAATAAATTCAAATGACTTTCTCGTCTACCGCGGCGAGGGGATTACTCTTCAAGGTGGTCGTGAATTCGGATCCATCTAGCTTTTCTGTTCGAGTCCCTCTCGCTCGAGTCTTATGACCGGCCTCTTTAAATCCGTTGATTAGTACAAAAATCGGCTTACAAATTAAATAAAGCCGTCGGTAAAACACCGAGAGAACCGACGAGAAACCAAGGGAGGATGAGGACGAAAGAAAATATAAGAATGGAGAGAGGAAAGAAACGAAAGATCTGCACGTTCGCACGGGTATACCGTGGATTCGGGAGATTCGTGGCAAACGCAGGGCCCGGGTACTTTAATATCTTAAGTAAACCTGGTCTCAACGAATGAGAAAAAAAAAAAAAAAAAAAAAAAAAAAACGTCGCTGGTTCCAGACAAAAAGTGGAGAGGGGAGAAAGAAAGAATAGTGAATGAAAAAGAAGCCCTCGCGGAGTAAGAGGGTTGAGATCGTTGAAAGTCTTGCAGATATAGTGAGTATTCTCAGGCAGTCTTGTTTATCTTTCCGCAGTGAGGATTTTCTTTTTTTTTTTTTCCTTCTTTTTGTCGCTTCTTTTGTCATGCGGGATTTGCACTGCGCATTTTACATGTCATCCGAATCTTCTATTATATAACGCTAATTGATCGCCAGTGAAGCAGCTTAGGTGAGTAAGCGGCGGTCGAAGGGACATTGTCGGCGTGGGGCATCAGTGGAGAGCGATAAAAATAAGTGAACGACGTTTTCTTAATGAGAGTACAAAGCTTTCTTTGCGCGCACGACTTGTTGCGAAATCGAATCGGTAGGTCGGAGCAGCAGGGTGCCATCCCGCACTTGTCGTTCCGTTGGCAGTGTTCGCGCTGCTGCAGTCTACTGCAGCCGCGGCTTGTAGACTTTTTTCCGTCTCCCCGAGCGGGCGGTCGGGCTGAAATGCTTCTTGTGTAAGTAAAAATCTAAAGTGACTACCGAGATCTAAGTTTTAATTAGTTTATCTTGGTCCGCGTGGCTATTGAATATTTATAAGCCATCGTCGCCGGGTAGAGGGACGACGACGACGACGACGACGACGACGACGACGACGACGACGACGACGACGACGACGACGACGACGACGACGACGACGACGACGACGACGACGACGACGACGACGACGACGACGACGACGACGACGACGACGACGACGACGACGACGACGACGACGACGACGACGACGACGACGACGACGACGACGACGACGACGACGACGACGACGACGACGACGACGACGACGACGACGACGACGACGACGACGACGACGACGACGACGACGACGACGACGACGACGACGACGACGACGACGACGACGACGACGACGACGACGACGACGACGACGACGACGACGACGACGACGACGACGACGACGACGACGACGACGACGACGACGACGACGACGACGACGACGACGACGACGACGACGACGACGACGACGACGACGACGACGACGACGACGACGACGACGACGACGACGACGACGACGACGACGACGACGACGACGACGACGACGACGACGACGACGACGACGACGACGACGACGACGACGACGACGACGACGACGACGACGACGACGACGACGACGACGACGACGACGACGACGACGACGACGACGACGACGACGACGACGACGACGACGACGACGACGACGACGACGACGACGACGACGACGACGACGACGACGACGACGACGACGACGACGACGACGACGACGACGACGACGACGACGACGACGACGACGACGACGACGACGACGACGACGACGACGACGACGACGACGACGACGACGACGACGACGACGACGACGACGACGACGACGACGACGACGACGACGACGACGACGACGACGACGACGACGACGACGACGACGACGACGACGACGACGACGACGACGACGACGACGACGACGACGACGACGACGACGACGACGACGACGACGACGACGACGACGACGACGACGACGACGACGACGACGACGACGACGACGACGACGACGACGACGACGACGACGACGACGACGACGACGACGACGACGACGACGACGACGACGACGACGACGACGACGACGACGACGACGACGACGACGACGACGACGACGACGACGACGACGACGACGACGACGACGACGACGACGACGACGACGACGACGACGACGACGACGACGACGACGACGACGACGACGACGACGACGACGACGACGACGACGACGACGACGACGACGACGACGACGACGACGACGACGACGACGACGACGACGACGACGACGACGACGACGACGACGACGACGACGACGACGACGACGACGACGACGACGACGACGACGACGACGACGACGACGACGACGACGACGACGACGACGACGACGACGACGACGACGACGACGACGACGACGACGACGACGACGACGACGACGACGACGACGACGACGACGACGACGACGACGACGACGACGACGACGACGACGACGACGACGACGACGACGACGACGACGACGACGACGACGACGACGACGACGACGACGACGACGACGACGACGACGACGACGACGACGACGACGACGACGACGACGACGACGACGACGACGACGACGACGACGACGACGACGACGACGACGACGACGACGACGACGACGACGACGACGACGACGACGACGACGACGACGACGACGACGACGACGACGACGACGACGACGACGACGACGACGACGACGACGACGACGACGACGACGACGACGACGACGACGACGACGACGACGACGACGACGACGACGACGACGACGACGACGACGACGACGACGACGACGACGACGACGACGACGACGACGACGACGACGACGACGACGACGACGACGACGACGACGACGACGACGACGACGACGACGACGACGACGACGACGACGACGACGACGACGACGACGACGACGACGACGACGACGACGACGACGACGACGACGACGACGACGACGACGACGACGACGACGACGACGACGACGACGACGACGACGACGACGACGACGACGACGACGACGACGACGACGACGACGACGACGACGACGACGACGACGACGACGACGACGACGACGACGACGACGACGACGACGACGACGACGACGACGACGACGACGACGACGACGACGACGACGACGACGACGACGACGACGACGACGACGACGACGACGACGACGACGACGACGACGACGACGACGACGACGACGACGACGACGACGACGACGACGACGACGACGACGACGACGACGACGACGACGACGACGACGACGACGACGACGACGACGACGACGACGACGACGACGACGACGACGACGACGACGACGACGACGACGACGACGACGACGACGACGACGACGACGACGACGACGACGACGACGACGACGACGACGACGACGACGACGACGACGACGACGACGACGACGACGACGACGACGACGACGACGACGACGACGACGACGACGACGACGACGACGACGACGACGACGACGACGACGACGACGACGACGACGACGACGACGACGACGACGACGACGACGACGACGACGACGACGACGACGACGACGACGACGACGACGACGACGACGACGACGACGACGACGACGACGACGACGACGACGACGACGACGACGACGACGACGACGACGACGACGACGACGACGACGACGACGACGACGACGACGACGACGACGACGACGACGACGACGACGACGACGACGACGACGACGACGACGACGACGACGACGACGACGACGACGACGACGACGACGACGACGACGACGACGACGACGACGACGACGACGACGACGACGACGACGACGACGACGACGACGACGACGACGACGACGACGACGACGACGACGACGACGACGACGACGACGACGACGACGACGACGACGACGACGACGACGACGACGACGACGACGACGACGACGACGACGACGACGACGACGACGACGACGACGACGACGACGACGACGACGACGACGACGACGACGACGACGACGACGACGACGACGACGACGACGACGACGACGACGACGACGACGACGACGACGACGACGACGACGACGACGACGACGACGACGACGACGACGACGACGACGACGACGACGACGACGACGACGACGACGACGACGACGACGACGACGACGACGACGACGACGACGACGACGACGACGACGACGACGACGACGACGACGACGACGACGACGACGACGACGACGACGACGACGACGACGACGACGACGACGACGACGACGACGACGACGACGACGACGACGACGACGACGACGACGACGACGACGACGACGACGACGACGACGACGACGACGACGACGACGACGACGACGACGACGACGACGACGACGACGACGACGACGACGACGACGACGACGACGACGACGACGACGACGACGACGACGACGACGACGACGACGACGACGACGACGACGACGACGACGACGACGACGACGACGACGACGACGACGACGACGACGACGACGACGACGACGACGACGACGACGACGACGACGACGACGACGACGACGACGACGACGACGACGACGACGACGACGACGACGACGACGACGACGACGACGACGACGACGACGACGACGACGACGACGACGACGACGACGACGACGACGACGACGACGACGACGACGACGACGACGACGACGACGACGACGACGACGACGACGACGACGACGACGACGACGACGACGACGACGACGACGACGACGACGACGACGACGACGACGACGACGACGACGACGACGACGACGACGACGACGACGACGACGACGACGACGACGACGACGACGACGACGACGACGACGACGACGACGACGACGACGACGACGACGACGACGACGACGACGACGACGACGACGACGACGACGACGACGACGACGACGACGACGACGACGACGACGACGACGACGACGACGACGACGACGACGACGACGACGACGACGACGACGACGACGACGACGACGACGACGACGACGACGACGACGACGACGACGACGACGACGACGACGACGACGACGACGACGACGACGACGACGACGACGACGACGACGACGACGACGACGACGACGACGACGACGACGACGACGACGACGACGACGACGACGACGACGACGACGACGACGACGACGACGACGACGACGACGACGACGACGACGACGACGACGACGACGACGACGACGACGACGACGACGACGACGACGACGACGACGACGACGACGACGACGACGACGACGACGACGACGACGACGACGACGACGACGACGACGACGACGACGACGACGACGACGACGACGACGACGACGACGACGACGACGACGACGACGACGACGACGACGACGACGACGACGACGACGACGACGACGACGACGACGACGACGACGACGACGACGACGACGACGACGACGACGACGACGACGACGACGACGACGACGACGACGACGACGACGACGACGACGACGACGACGACGACGACGACGACGACGACGACGACGACGACGACGACGACGACGACGACGACGACGACGACGACGACGACGACGACGACGACGACGACGACGACGACGACGACGACGACGACGACGACGACGACGACGACGACGACGACGACGACGACGACGACGACGACGACGACGACGACGACGACGACGACGACGACGACGACGACGACGACGACGACGACGACGACGACGACGACGACGACGACGACGACGACGACGACGACGACGACGACGACGACGACGACGACGACGACGACGACGACGACGACGACGACGACGACGACGACGACGACGACGACGACGACGACGACGACGACGACGACGACGACGACGACGACGACGACGACGACGACGACGACGACGACGACGACGACGACGACGACGACGACGACGACGACGACGACGACGACGACGACGACGACGACGACGACGACGACGACGACGACGACGACGACGACGACGACGACGACGACGACGACGACGACGACGACGACGACGACGACGACGACGACGACGACGACGACGACGACGACGACGACGACGACGACGACGACGACGACGACGACGACGACGACGACGACGACGACGACGACGACGACGACGACGACGACGACGACGACGACGACGACGACGACGACGACGACGACGACGACGACGACGACGACGACGACGACGACGACGACGACGACGACGACGACGACGACGACGACGACGACGACGACGACGACGACGACGACGACGACGACGACGACGACGACGACGACGACGACGACGACGACGACGACGACGACGACGACGACGACGACGACGACGACGACGACGACGACGACGACGACGACGACGACGACGACGACGACGACGACGACGACGACGACGACGACGACGACGACGACGACGACGACGACGACGACGACGACGACGACGACGACGACGACGACGACGACGACGACGACGACGACGACGACGACGACGACGACGACGACGACGACGACGACGACGACGACGACGACGACGACGACGACGACGACGACGACGACGACGACGACGACGACGACGACGACGACGACGACGACGACGACGACGACGACGACGACGACGACGACGACGACGACGACGACGACGACGACGACGACGACGACGACGACGACGACGACGACGACGACGACGACGACGACGACGACGACGACGACGACGACGACGACGACGACGACGACGACGACGACGACGACGACGACGACGACGACGACGACGACGACGACGACGACGACGACGACGACGACGACGACGACGACGACGACGACGACGACGACGACGACGACGACGACGACGACGACGACGACGACGACGACGACGACGACGACGACGACGACGACGACGACGACGACGACGACGACGACGACGACGACGACGACGACGACGACGACGACGACGACGACGACGACGACGACGACGACGACGACGACGACGACGACGACGACGACGACGACGACGACGACGACGACGACGACGACGACGACGACGACGACGACGACGACGACGACGACGACGACGACGACGACGACGACGACGACGACGACGACGACGACGACGACGACGACGACGACGACGACGACGACGACGACGACGACGACGACGACGACGACGACGACGACGACGACGACGACGACGACGACGACGACGACGACGACGACGACGACGACGACGACGACGACGACGACGACGACGACGACGACGACGACGACGACGACGACGACGACGACGACGACGACGACGACGACGACGACGACGACGACGACGACGACGACGACGACGACGACGACGACGACGACGACGACGACGACGACGACGACGACGACGACGACGACGACGACGACGACGACGACGACGACGACGACGACGACGACGACGACGACGACGACGACGACGACGACGACGACGACGACGACGACGACGACGACGACGACGACGACGACGACGACGACGACGACGACGACGACGACGACGACGACGACGACGACGACGACGACGACGACGACGACGACGACGACGACGACGACGACGACGACGACGACGACGACGACGACGACGACGACGACGACGACGACGACGACGACGACGACGACGACGACGACGACGACGACGACGACGACGACGACGACGACGACGACGACGACGACGACGACGACGACGACGACGACGACGACGACGACGACGACGACGACGACGACGACGACGACGACGACGACGACGACGACGACGACGACGACGACGACGACGACGACGACGACGACGACGACGACGACGACGACGACGACGACGACGACGACGACGACGACGACGACGACGACGACGACGACGACGACGACGACGACGACGACGACGACGACGACGACGACGACGACGACGACGACGACGACGACGACGACGACGACGACGACGACGACGACGACGACGACGACGACGACGACGACGACGACGACGACGACGACGACGACGACGACGACGACGACGACGACGACGACGACGACGACGACGACGACGACGACGACGACGACGACGACGACGACGACGACGACGACGACGACGACGACGACGACGACGACGACGACGACGACGACGACGACGACGACGACGACGACGACGACGACGACGACGACGACGACGACGACGACGACGACGACGACGACGACGACGACGACGACGACGACGACGACGACGACGACGACGACGACGACGACGACGACGACGACGACGACGACGACGACGACGACGACGACGACGACGACGACGACGACGACGACGACGACGACGACGACGACGACGACGACGACGACGACGACGACGACGACGACGACGACGACGACGACGACGACGACGACGACGACGACGACGACGACGACGACGACGACGACGACGACGACGACGACGACGACGACGACGACGACGACGACGACGACGACGACGACGACGACGACGACGACGACGACGACGACGACGACGACGACGACGACGACGACGACGACGACGACGACGACGACGACGACGACGACGACGACGACGACGACGACGACGACGACGACGACGACGACGACGACGACGACGACGACGACGACGACGACGACGACGACGACGACGACGACGACGACGACGACGACGACGACGACGACGACGACGACGACGACGACGACGACGACGACGACGACGACGACGACGACGACGACGACGACGACGACGACGACGACGACGACGACGACGACGACGACGACGACGACGACGACGACGACGACGACGACGACGACGACGACGACGACGACGACGACGACGACGACGACGACGACGACGACGACGACGACGACGACGACGACGACGACGACGACGACGACGACGACGACGACGACGACGACGACGACGACGACGACGACGACGACGACGACGACGACGACGACGACGACGACGACGACGACGACGACGACGACGACGACGACGACGACGACGACGACGACGACGACGACGACGACGACGACGACGACGACGACGACGACGACGACGACGACGACGACGACGACGACGACGACGACGACGACGACGACGACGACGACGACGACGACGACGACGACGACGACGACGACGACGACGACGACGACGACGACGACGACGACGACGACGACGACGACGACGACGACGACGACGACGACGACGACGACGACGACGACGACGACGACGACGACGACGACGACGACGACGACGACGACGACGACGACGACGACGACGACGACGACGACGACGACGACGACGACGACGACGACGACGACGACGACGACGACGACGACGACGACGACGACGACGACGACGACGACGACGACGACGACGACGACGACGACGACGACGACGACGACGACGACGACGACGACGACGACGACGACGACGACGACGACGACGACGACGACGACGACGACGACGACGACGACGACGACGACGACGACGACGACGACGACGACGACGACGACGACGACGACGACGACGACGACGACGACGACGACGACGACGACGACGACGACGACGACGACGACGACGACGACGACGACGACGACGACGACGACGACGACGACGACGACGACGACGACGACGACGACGACGACGACGACGACGACGACGACGACGACGACGACGACGACGACGACGACGACGACGACGACGACGACGACGACGACGACGACGACGACGACGACGACGACGACGACGACGACGACGACGACGACGACGACGACGACGACGACGACGACGACGACGACGACGACGACGACGACGACGACGACGACGACGACGACGACGACGACGACGACGACGACGACGACGACGACGACGACGACGACGACGACGACGACGACGACGACGACGACGACGACGACGACGACGACGACGACGACGACGACGACGACGACGACGACGACGACGACGACGACGACGACGACGACGACGACGACGACGACGACGACGACGACGACGACGACGACGACGACGACGACGACGACGACGACGACGACGACGACGACGACGACGACGACGACGACGACGACGACGACGACGACGACGACGACGACGACGACGACGACGACGACGACGACGACGACGACGACGACGACGACGACGACGACGACGACGACGACGACGACGACGACGACGACGACGACGACGACGACGACGACGACGACGACGACGACGACGACGACGACGACGACGACGACGACGACGACGACGACGACGACGACGACGACGACGACGACGACGACGACGACGACGACGACGACGACGACGACGACGACGACGACGACGACGACGACGACGACGACGACGACGACGACGACGACGACGACGACGACGACGACGACGACGACGACGACGACGACGACGACGACGACGACGACGACGACGACGACGACGACGACGACGACGACGACGACGACGACGACGACGACGACGACGACGACGACGACGACGACGACGACGACGACGACGACGACGACGACGACGACGACGACGACGACGACGACGACGACGACGACGACGACGACGACGACGACGACGACGACGACGACGACGACGACGACGACGACGACGACGACGACGACGACGACGACGACGACGACGACGACGACGACGACGACGACGACGACGACGACGACGACGACGACGACGACGACGACGACGACGACGACGACGACGACGACGACGACGACGACGACGACGACGACGACGACGACGACGACGACGACGACGACGACGACGACGACGACGACGACGACGACGACGACGACGACGACGACGACGACGACGACGACGACGACGACGACGACGACGACGACGACGACGACGACGACGACGACGACGACGACGACGACGACGACGACGACGACGACGACGACGACGACGACGACGACGACGACGACGACGACGACGACGACGACGACGACGACGACGACGACGACGACGACGACGACGACGACGACGACGACGACGACGACGACGACGACGACGACGACGACGACGACGACGACGACGACGACGACGACGACGACGACGACGACGACGACGACGACGACGACGACGACGACGACGACGACGACGACGACGACGACGACGACGACGACGACGACGACGACGACGACGACGACGACGACGACGACGACGACGACGACGACGACGACGACGACGACGACGACGACGACGACGACGACGACGACGACGACGACGACGACGACGACGACGACGACGACGACGACGACGACGACGACGACGACGACGACGACGACGACGACGACGACGACGACGACGACGACGACGACGACGACGACGACGACGACGACGACGACGACGACGACGACGACGACGACGACGACGACGACGACGACGACGACGACGACGACGACGACGACGACGACGACGACGACGACGACGACGACGACGACGACGACGACGACGACGACGACGACGACGACGACGACGACGACGACGACGACGACGACGACGACGACGACGACGACGACGACGACGACGACGACGACGACGACGACGACGACGACGACGACGACGACGACGACGACGACGACGACGACGACGACGACGACGACGACGACGACGACGACGACGACGACGACGACGACGACGACGACGACGACGACGACGACGACGACGACGACGACGACGACGACGACGACGACGACGACGACGACGACGACGACGACGACGACGACGACGACGACGACGACGACGACGACGACGACGACGACGACGACGACGACGACGACGACGACGACGACGACGACGACGACGACGACGACGACGACGACGACGACGACGACGACGACGACGACGACGACGACGACGACGACGACGACGACGACGACGACGACGACGACGACGACGACGACGACGACGACGACGACGACGACGACGACGACGACGACGACGACGACGACGACGACGACGACGACGACGACGACGACGACGACGACGACGACGACGACGACGACGACGACGACGACGACGACGACGACGACGACGACGACGACGACGACGACGACGACGACGACGACGACGACGACGACGACGACGACGACGACGACGACGACGACGACGACGACGACGACGACGACGACGACGACGACGACGACGACGACGACGACGACGACGACGACGACGACGACGACGACGACGACGACGACGACGACGACGACGACGACGACGACGACGACGACGACGACGACGACGACGACGACGACGACGACGACGACGACGACGACGACGACGACGACGACGACGACGACGACGACGACGACGACGACGACGACGACGACGACGACGACGACGACGACGACGACGACGACGACGACGACGACGACGACGACGACGACGACGACGACGACGACGACGACGACGACGACGACGACGACGACGACGACGACGACGACGACGACGACGACGACGACGACGACGACGACGACGACGACGACGACGACGACGACGACGACGACGACGACGACGACGACGACGACGACGACGACGACGACGACGACGACGACGACGACGACGACGACGACGACGACGACGACGACGACGACGACGACGACGACGACGACGACGACGACGACGACGACGACGACGACGACGACGACGACGACGACGACGACGACGACGACGACGACGACGACGACGACGACGACGACGACGACGACGACGACGACGACGACGACGACGACGACGACGACGACGACGACGACGACGACGACGACGACGACGACGACGACGACGACGACGACGACGACGACGACGACGACGACGACGACGAGCAGCTGCTGCTGCTGCTGCTGGGGATGCCGCGGCGGCGATCGTTGCTCGATCGTGGATTCGAAGCATAATCTTTATCATTTTACTTATTTACTATTTACAGGAAAACCAGGTGTTTTGACATTTAAAATTTTTTCGTATTCAGTAATTTACGATACTAGCGGGATAAAACTTTTTCTGATGAGTGCTGCAATCGTACGCATTAATAAAATAGTATATTGTGCAACAAGGGTCGAAAGTTGGCGATTGCGACGAGTGCGAAGTTTGCGGCCCGAGCGAAGCGAGGGCTGTAATCACACTCGTCGCAATCGCCAATTCGACCCTCGTTCCACATCATACTTTTTGTCACAAATGCATGAATCTGCGGCACTTGGAATGGCAGTCGCGCGAGACGAATACTGAAAAGTGAGCTCATGTCTCCAGGGTGGAAAACGTCGAAAGAAAACTCCCAAGGGACAAAAGTGAACGAAATGCGAACTGCGCATGCGCGACTCTTTCATTTCACCACAGGTTCACGGCTGGCATGCAATAGGCCACTTTCGGCTCGCAAGACTGCCATGTAAAGTGCCGCGATTCATGCACGAGTGACAAAAAGTATTTTTGCACGAGTATTGTACCAAATTTACTTGACAAGGTGTGAAAATGTTCGCACCGAGTCAAGTAAATGATATTATAGATAGGTTGACAGTATTTGCAGAGAAAGCGATATTCCTATTAATGGTTCGTCAGAAAAGACGTGAAAAATTCGTGAAAAATTTATGTTGTCCAGAGAGCTCTTTCTCGTAGACATAACTTTGTGGGAAGTGGCTGCGCCGGCGACCATATCTACCCGATATCCTCATGGCCGGCGGTACGAAGAGACGGGACGAGCTGTATATATATATATATATATATATATATATATATTATAGTGCTTGCGAGAAGAGGGGAAAGAAGCGTTCGAGCCACAAGCATATCGCGAAACAAAAACACATAAAAAAGAAAGGAAAACGTCGTAGAACTAGAGCCCGCTGAATCCCGGAGGGTCCAAGCTCGACTCCCGCGTATAAGCTCGGTAGGAATTTAGGAAAGAGGAAGAATCTATAATGCCATAAATCTCTGGGAGAGAGGGAGGAAAAGCGCAGACGGAATAAATTTACTATTTTTTGTCATAAAAACCGGGAGTAGGGGAAAGCTGTATCTATTCCATTTGTCATGTTAAAAATTAATATTTCGAAAATATCGTCGAGTATTGCCTGATAGATGCATCACTGGTCTTCCTCTTTAGAATTTAGAAATAACTCCTTTATGTTTCTCAAGCCGAACCTTGTTTTCAACGAGGACAAAAATATTAGTTTTTCTTTTTTGTTTCCATAACGCGGAAGAAAATTTATTACGAAGATCCGCGTATCGTTGTTGTGTTTAAAAGAAGTCATGGTCGTTTGCGATCGGTACTCGATGGGATAACTGTAAATTTGGTATGAATTTGCTTTGACATGTAACAGCGACGGCTTTTGTCAGCAATCCTCTGGGTGTTGTTGCAACCCTCGCATGTGCAGCTATCTTACTATATAGGTACACCTGCTACACACATGACCTCATAAAATGTTGAAAGCCAATGGAATATCCATCGGCTTGATGAAAAGCGTGTTGATTACGTTTTTCTTCTTTCTTTATGCCCATCGCGTCTGTGGGAATCGGATGAACGGCGTTTAAGAGCGAGAATGAGACGAAGAAGAAGGCGACGGGAGTGCGTGTGTGGTCCGATTCGCTTTGAGCATCGCACGTTTGTGTATGCGATCTTGTTTGATCATTCCCGGTTTGGCGAACGATCGCATTCCTCCCAGGAAGTCAGGAACGCCTGTGAACGAAAGGAAGTTTGCCACTCTGAGCATCCTCTTTTTCGCTACTTTGCGCTCACGCAAACCGATTACCAAGAATTCTCAACAATCTCGTCCTTTCGAATAAATTGTCGTTGAGTTGGACATGTAATATAATTATTTATAATCGATCGTCGTTTAAATTTTCATTTAATCCTGTAAATAGCACGCGGGTGTATAGTTAGTAGGTATATTGTTATATATATAAAGTTGAGATAGGGTGTATAATGACGAGAGAGTGTAACAGTGCGAACGAATGCTCTCAAAGTTTGTCGGCGGTGAATCTAACATACAGCGGCTCGTGGGCAGGAAAATACATCCGCGAAACAACAGAGGGATCAAACGGCGACTGCTTATGGGATCAGTCATCTGAAAACTCGGTGTTATTTCAGGTGTTGGAGATCTCACGCAACGGTCCGCGTATCCTCTCTATCCGGTCGGTTCTGTCGCTCACGCAACCACCCGACCTCCCTCCCCACCCTCTTTAACCAATACTGTTTTGTTGATAACTATATAGTAAGCCGGCGCGTTTATCGTACGAGCATTTGTTGCCCACCGGCTATCCAACGGTGCCAATTAATACCCTGTAAAAATAACAAACCAAATGAAGGGATCAACGAAAAGGTTTACAACAACAAAAAATTACTTTGTCCGATGCGGCCGACGCGACCGACGCGATGTTCTCCCAATTTGGTATCGTCGGTCGATAAACGAGACGAATTATTATTCCGCGCGTACGGAGTTCGGTCGGCAAACGCAGAGGGACTGTACGGTCGGAGAATGCAGATATGTACCTACACTTAAGGGAATCGCGTGTCATTAGGTGACTCGAATAATTTACTATACGATACCTATATTTTCATCACCTCGGCGGCAGGGGGGTTCAACGGAAACGTCGAAATTTAGTGCGTCTAATATATATTTAAGCTGTTGGTAGCGTCAACATGACGACAGTCCGCGAGCAGCGTCCCAGCGCGTACCGAGGACATCGATATCTGGATTAATGGAAGCTGAGTAGGTTCTGTAATGGCAAACCCATGCACATTTAACTTAATTCGTTCGTTCGTTTCAATTAATGAAACAGCGACAGGCCACGTTTGGCGTGTATAGTGTATTACACTACATATCAACAACAGAGCGCCAACAACACACTAGCTGACTTTGCTGCTCGCACGTGTGACAATTATTGTTCGTCAGTCCAAGCGTCAACGACAGTGACTCGTTCAATTCCCCCTCTGTGTGTGTGTGTGTGTGTGTGTGTGTGTGTGTGTGTGTGTGTGTGTGTGTGTGTGTGTGTGTGTGTGTGTGTGTGTGTGTGTGTGTGTGTGTGTGTGTGTGTGTGCGTGCGTGCGTGCGTGCGTGCGTGCGTGCGTGCGTGCGTGCGTGCGTGCGTGCGTGCGTGCGTGCGTGCGTGCGTGCGTGCGTGCGTGCGTGCGTGCGTGCGTGCGTGCGTGCGTGCGTGCGTGCGTGCGTGCGTGCGTGCGTGCGTGCGTGCGTGCGTGCGTGCGTGCGTGCGTGCGTATTGAACAAATGTGTTATCTCAGTATTATCTCAGCCACTCTTGGTTGCGAACGTCGAGCCGTCGAAGGCGGGGGAAGGGGGAAAAAAAAAAAAAAAAAAAAAAACACTTGGGATTCCTTGCAGGCTTCTCTCCAAGTGACCTCTTGGCAGTGCAAACTCGTGGTGTGGCTGCCACCGGCACGAATGGCGAAGGCACGATGATGGCTTTATCGAAGCAACGTGGCCCGTGTCTCGTGGAGCACATCGTGAAGCAGCACATCCACTTATAGACCGCAACAGTGTATGCGCGAGTTGAGAGACTCCAGTGTGCTTGGAAGCAAGGACCGAGGTCCTCGGGGTCAGTCAGCAGGCACCGAGTTAATTAGGAACCGAGGTCGAAGCGTTGCACGTGACAGGAGAGCACCTCCGTAGATATCAATCGCCTCGAGAACTTGAGTTATCGGAGCGTCGATATCACACAGTACCTACATCGCAGCGCATCCTTATCTGCAACTGAAAAAATTAAAAAATTCAATAGAATAAATATTAGTTTCCACACACGCTCGCGCGTGTGTGCGCGCGTATACGGTATCAGTATACGACCGTACGAAAAAGCGATAAAGCAGAGAGGATCGGTGGGAGGGTGAGAGGAATCAGAGGGTGAGAGTCGATGCGGTAGGGATGCCTGGCAGCCGTTGCTCCTGCCTCGTTGGAGATGGAAGCAATAGGGATCAACTAGTATGCAAATCGCATGTAAATATCGCTCACTCTCCCGCAGGGGTACAACCCCGCCTCTATCTTTCTCTCTATTCGTATCATCCCTTGCACTTCCGCCGTCCTTCTCCTTCTTCTCTAACGTTTCGTCTCCCCGGCTGCCTTCCTCTCGCTTTCTCGGCCCTCGCCATACTCGATTCTCGCACAACCGGAGAGAAGAAATCAAAGGAGCGAGGATAAAGCGACGCTGCTGACGAGATCGCATCAAATTGTCAAATTTTAACATCGATACAATTATAAAATTAATTGGGAATCGTTATAAAAATTAGTGCTATTGACATGTCTATGTAGGTAATGTTTGCCGAGTCTTGTAACAAGAGGTCTTTGCCGATGTAAGAGTATAAGAGCATGCGGCTCGCTAGGGAGAATTTCGAAGCCGAGATACTCTCGGCTTCGGAAGCTTGCGAAAGAGCCACGTGGCCTCCTTTATAAGACCTCTCTAACTCCTCGGGTATTTTCATCTTATTCTCCGACCTAGCTTCGCGCCGGGATTACTTTCCAAGCTGCAGACTCCGAGAACTTGGGAACTCGCTTTTCAGCCTCTCGGCTTACCTTCGGGTTTCACATCCACATCTCTGTAGACGGTGTAAAGTCGCTAGTTTCAGAGCACCAGAATTTCTTTTTTTCTTTTATTTCACTCGTTTTTTGTCGTCTTCTCTTTTCTCTCCTCGTCCGACGAGTCGAACGAACGTCGCGTGGATCGTTCTGGTATCGACTTTATAAAGTTCTCCGTCCAAGTATCTTACGTAAATTGTCTCGAGGCTCCTGAGGCTGTGTAAGCCTTGGAGATACGATTACGCGCTACATCGGTACATCGTGTCGACACATGCCCCCTCACGAGCACTCAAGAGAACGACATCTCTTTGACGCACTTGGCGCACTTGGCGCACTTGGCGCCGGCACATGGAATAATACTTACTACCACCCCCCTTTCGGCACCCCTATTCTCTATGCAAAAGAGTTGAAAACGTCGACTAACCGCCTACCACGAGGACCTTTTTTACCGTATCGTCGAACGTGCTATAGTCCCAAACGACACGGTGACTGTGGACTCCTTCGGAGTAAAACGAGATGAAAAGAACCAAGAGAATTAAGGGGAGGTAGGAGGATAAGGAGGAGATTCGTTCGCGGTTGGGAGCAACGAGCAGCTCGGCACGTTTTAATAATGCCTTCTCTTCTACCGAGGCGGAGAACAAGTTTAACGAAGATTGTGCCAGATACTTTTAATTGCTATTCCTCCAACCACCCCGTCAGCTCACTGACTACTCGCGGCTGTCGACTGTGCTCGGGCAATTTCTCGTTCAGGCTGAAAAACTCCGAGCACCACCCGAGCACCCCCCGAGCACCCCCCGACCACCCCCCGAGGACCCCCCGAGTACCAACGGTTGAGCACTTTCCCCGGCGGTCCTGATTTTATCGTTTCTGTATCATTGCGAGTCTCTCGGCAACCGAGAGGTTTGTTATCTCGTCGTTTGCGAGAGCCCGGGGTACATCAGAAATGAGGAACAGTGGGGAGAGGGCGTCAAGGATCTCGCGAGGAATTAATGCGGCTTTCCAACACCGCCAGAGAACAATTTCCGTATTACCGTCAATTAAACCGTCTGACAATAAGAGCACTGTGATTCTGTCAGAGCATTTCTATTATTATTTTTCACCTTGTTCATTATCGCGATTATCGCGAAAACAAAAAAAGTTAACGTTTTTAAAAATAATAATAACCGTAGATTCCCATAGATTACCTATAAATGAATCCGTTATACATAATACTAGACGACGAAAGGGAACCAGAGGAGATTAAGAGAATTAAACAAGTAGTAGCAACGGAATACGATATTTATTATTAAAAGAATCATTTTTCCGCACGCTCTCCGGCCTATATGCCATCTTGGTACGTAACGCCAAATAGGACAATGCCATCCGTGTGTTAAGGCCAAGCAAGCGGCCTTATTCACTTGGATACTATAATGTCAAGTCTAAAAATCAAAACACATTAATCCGAGCCACGTGGCAACGATCGCACGCTCGTGACAAAACATCCCTATCCGAAAACCAGTTCTCCCCCTGATATCCATGCGACGGTTCCCGTCGCGATGGTAGCCACTGCCATTCATCTTCTGCCTGCACTCTACGATTATAGCAATTTTTTTTTTTTTTTTTAAATAATATTTCTCCCCATCGATATAATTTTTTTATTTAAAGAGGCGTATATAATGTTGTACGTGCCAATTTCACGCGAGAGAACTATCGCTCACATTATCAGAATTATCTAATTCAATTTGGGAATATCGTTCTCTCGCATTTTGAGAATAAATCATCGCCGACAAGATACGAAGTTATCTGGTCTCGCGGGACGCGTAAATTGCCACTAGGCGAACTTCGTGTCTACCGTTCTATGCCGACTCAAGAGCAACGGTAGTCCTCTCTCTATTCGTTCATCTCGACTTTTCGTTACAATTATCAATTATCATTTCGTAGCTGTGTTTTTCGTATTAAATATTCATCTACGAATAAAAAAAGTGGTCAATTCGTCATCAGCCTGAACAAAATACTAATACCTATATTTAAAATAGTCCCGGGGCGACGACTAACGAATCAAGTTTATTGGACATTTTTCTAGCTAATGTTGCAAAAATTTGTGATTTTCCATATCTTTTTAAACACCGATTTCTATGTTTCCCGATGGCATCGCGAAAAAACTCAGGTGCCTATCATTATCGATATGTGACGGGGTTCAAAAAGCTAAATAAAGAGGTATTATTTGGATTTCCTGAGTAAAAATCTAAAGTTCCAAAAATATTCCGGAGTGCATAATTTCATGTTTTTTTTTTTTTTTTTTTTTTTTTGTCGAGCACAAATCTGACATCCATTTTGACGATGATGTTGAAAAAAAAAGTTGAAGATCAACATTTTCATACCGCTTCTCCATGAGGAAGCCAAAAATACCGAAAATTTTATCTCATAGAAGACGTTTTGCGAACAACGGGATATTATGAAGAAGCGATATCAAAATTTCATTTGTTTTTGTTTCTTCTACTGCTACTGCTACTGCTACTGCTACTGCTACTGCTACTGCTACTGCTACTGCTACTGCTACTGCTACTGCTACTGCTACTGCTACTGCTACTGCTACTGCTACTGCTACTATATTTGTTTAAATCAAATACGATGTATTGAAATGAAAAAAAAAAATATCATCTCTGTTATACCGCAGTAGATATTTTATGTATTGTTGCGATTTTATATAGGGGAGAGCGGGGCAAAATGGGGCAACGGGGCAAAACGGGGTTTTTGGGCAAAACTAAATTTTCCAATCATTTTTGGATCGGACAAGGTGGCAAAACTGGGCAGAAAAGACTGATGTATCCGATAGGGCGAATTCGGGCATCCAAAAATTATTGGAAAATGACGTTTTGCCCAAAACCCCGTATTGCCCCGTTGCCCCATTTTGCCCCGCTCTACCCTATAGTTACATAAAATCTTTATATAACTACGGAGAATATTTTATGTATAGTTATGTATAGTGGGCGATGGGGTAAAAAAAAAAAAAAAGTGTAACGAGGCTTGAGCTTAGAAAAGAAAGTATAATTCCCGATAGGGCATATAAGCACGCGATGTTCGTTTTTCCACGGCCATGGTTCTCGACCCTTTTATTCTGACATAAATATCGTTTATAGCGGCATCGCGTCGCTATTTTGGTAACCGATCGAGCATTGTACCGCGAACGGCCGTGTGTACCAAACACTGAGCCATGTGTACCCGGCAAACACGTGAGCCACGTGCCTCGCTCGTCCCCCTTGGATCCTATACGCAAGTATATGCTCCTCGGTCCTGGGTCCCCTCGCGCGACTAACCCCTCGCTGGATTTACGTAACGGGCATCCCCGACGCCTTCTTCACCCTTGAACACGCTCGCGACGATCCGCAGCTAGACTGACTGACTGATGATTCGGTCCAACTTCTATCACAGACATTGTATCTTGATGACATCTCGTTGCACATAGTACGTCTCTGGCAAAGTTGTTGTCCGGCCGATTTGCTATCGTAAACACACGTGCACTTTGCAGCCAGAGTTGTTTGCTTTCGTAGAGTGTGCCCTTCGGGTACTTTCCGCTAGCTAGCTAGCTGATAGCAGCACTGCTGCGTTGGCATACGTGCATCACGGAAATCCTCTGGCTTTCAGAGCTTGTTGAAATAAGAAAACAGGCAAATTTTTTAATAAAACCCGTGCGAATGGTACGCAATTACAGTAATTGTTATATATCTATCTCGAGAACTTATATTTCAGTAGATTCGTTTCTGAAGCGGAGTTTTAAGATTAATAAAAAATTAAATAGTTTGTCTTTGTAAGTAAAAAAATAATTGTTTAAACAACATACAACGTTCGTGCGTTGAAATATTTTTAATCGTCGAGAGTCGTATTCAATTGTTTACTTCCGGTTAACTGGAAGACCGGTGGCTTCTTTTCGGTCACTAAAATAATCCAGAAATTTGCCTCTATTGACAATCTACTTTTCGTGCGTTGAAAACTTTTGGTATCTCGATTACTACAAAACAATTTCAGAGTTGCTTATTGCCTGGGAGATGGCCTCTTTATTAAATCAACAAATTGCACAAAATCTAAAGTGTGAAAGATGAGAGGATAATGTCCGTACTACCAATAACACACACACACGCACGCACGCACGCACGCACGCACGCACGCACGCACGCACGCACGCACGCACGCACGCACGCACGCACGCACGCACGCACGCACGCACGCACGCACGCACGCACGCACGCACGCACGCACGCACGCACGCACGCACGCACGCACGCACGCACGCACGCACGCACGCACGCACGCACGCACGCACGCACGCACGCACGCACGCACGCACGCACGCACGCACGCACGCACGCACGCACGCACGCACGCACGCACGCACGCACGCACGCACGCACGCACGCACGCACGCACGCACGCACGCACGCACGCACGCACGCACGCACGCACGCACGCACGCACGCACGCACGCACGCACGCACGCACGCACGCACGCACGCACGCACGCACGCACGCACGCACGCACGCACGCACGCACGCACGCACGCACGCACGCACGCACGCACGCACGCACGCACGCACGCACGCACGCACGCACGCACGCACGCACGCACGCACGCACGCACACACACACACACACACACACACACACACACACACACACACACACACAAAACCACTCTTTATACATATGACGGAGCTTAGGTGCCTAATGTATTGCATAAATTACGGTCGGTCGCGCGTTCATGTGAATACTAGGAAAAGGGAGAGAATGATAGATGTGTATTGATCGTATATATAGGTGTACCTATATGTCATCAATACATCAAAGTGGTCGATACACCCTCCTCCGTTCAAAGATTAAGCCATTGTCCAAGTTTTGGCATTCGCTTATGATATATCCATTAGGAAAGTATTGGTGAAAACGGCTTGCGGGGAAGCCTCCTCGATCGTATGTTTCATCACCCACTTCTCGTCACGGGCTCAAGATCCATCATCGATAACCGCGCGTCTCGTTGCCAGTAACGTCCACCGCTTTATCGTAGAAAAATAAATAAATTGCCAGCAAAAACCATAGATACTTGAGTTGGTATACTTTGGCCTATCGAAGATAGACTCTTTGGTATTTCTACAAGAACGAGTGGCCTAGCAAAGTAGTTTGAAACACTGTATAAATGAAAGAAAAATGAAAAAAGAAAAAAGAAAAAAAAAGCATATAAAACCGCTGAGGATGATTTGAAACATCGACTCGATCGCGGTTTCATCGACTCGGAAACTTTCATGATATATCGTCGTTTGACCACCGCGCGGCAAGCCTGGGGTTTCGAGCCCTCTACCCCCAGCTTCGCTTTACCAGCAAGTTCGGCAATTTATTCACCTTTTTCTTTATCTCCATCTCTCCGCGTTCTCTGGCTTTGGATGGCTTTTTATATCAATATGCCAGGCGATTGAATAGATATGGGCTCTCGCGCATTCCTGGACCTCCCACGGTTCCCTTATTCCTCGATCTCATAAAACAGCCATAGAACTTTCTACACGGTAACGGTTTTATGCTTTTTCGAAGGTTGCAAATACTTGGAGGCATTCCCTCTTTGGTAGCTCCGTAACTGAAGCAAGCTGGTCAACTTGACCGGAATAGTCGGTATTTGAATTTGAAAAGAGAAAAATATCACATCAATTCGATATCACAATGCAAGGGTCCTCGCATTGTGACGAACTAACTGCCGAATCGCATGGTTCCGGACACGTTTGATTGGCGCGATTGGAGACCGAAAAACATTGTAGGTAGTACGTGAAAGCGTGCATATAACGCGAGACTAACGACTCTGTCACACGACCATAAAACGCATATAAGTGATACCCAGTCTTATAGGAGTGGGCGGGAAAGGCGGATGTGCACCTACGAGAGGCGAGGGTAGGTACACATCAAATCCAGGACGCCTCGCAGACGCGAGGACCTACGATCATTAATTTCCAGACAATAAAACACAAAGCGCAGCGGCGTCTCGTTCATGGCGTGAGAGAGATACGCCCATGACGCTGAGTAAATGCTTGCTTTTTTTTTTCCTCACCCCCCCAGTCGTAGAGTCGTGTTTGCCTTCGGTATTTTAGGGGCGCGAGGACGCAAGCGAGAGCGGCAATTGATGATGCCGAGGAGTCACTCGCTTCTATTGTTGATGACACGTGCCGTTCTGCCGCCGCGAAGACCCACAGGGGGCTATCGAGAGCCTGTTACCCCCCCCCCCCCCCCACACTTTCAGTTCTCTCCGGTGGATCCCGAAACGTTCGATCCGAAGGAACGGGTTAATTGCTGATCTAGCGTGATACCAGACGAGGGTGCGCTATTACGCGTCCCGATTCATCTACAAATCATAAGCACCGTGGAAACTCGAACGGGTTCCAATGATTGAATGCGTCGGGCACAATGGGTCAGCGCGTTTGTCTAAACGTGGGACACTTGCTTACGCACGAGCGGCCTCCGATCTGTCTCTCTTTTGCATCGGCACGATTTCGGAGCTTTTCAATTAAACGTTACCAGCACATGTGTTGCGCCAATAATAGTCGTATATTTTTGTTTAATAATTACCGAAGTATGCAACATTGTAACGAATATTTTTTGCTACTGGAGAATTAATGGTGAAACACCTGAATGCCGATGCTGTGTGTCGATATACGCTTGATGTCTGTTCGTCCGGTTCTTTGGTCATTGGGATGCGATCCGGACTCTTTGGTCTTGATCGGAAACTGGTTCCATGAGAAACTCTATAGCAGTTTGCCCAGTAACTCGCGTACGTATCTTACAAGCATACATCTCTACGCCCGGTACCCAAGGGACTTGTCCTGCAACGACGACTTTTTCAATTGTCGTTACTTGATTATTTCAACTTGATTATTTCATTGCTATTCTTCTCATACGGTGTATACCTTACGACATGTTGGTAACAACTACAATTACTTGTCGAAAATCTAAAACTTTTCAAAATTGTCATATTCATCTCGATGGACGAGTTATTGGACGAGGCTTTTTACAAGTCTACAAGATTTTACATATACACATCTGCTTTGCGAAACACGAAGGGAACGCCAAGAAGGCGAAGATGCTACGAGAGTGTACGACGTTACGGGCTTGGAAAGTTATTACAAAAATAATCAAAGTTTCTTCTTTCCCTGGGAGTGGTTGGGGTTCCGGGGGCCAAAGATAGGGTGGAAAAGAGAGTGAGGAGGAGTGAAACGACGGAGAGTTTCTCTCGGAGGTTTGCCTCCGGTCGAAGCTCGGCTTCGTTACGTTTGACAATTATGCGTTAATTTCCACCTAGCGATACTTCAAACGGTTTTTATTCATTGCGCGTCGAAGCGAGTTAGGTGTTAGTGCTGGTGGTAGTGCTGGTACGCGACGGCGTACCATCACTCGGAGGGTTCAGGATGGTAGCGACGGCGCTTTCACGAAGGCGACTCGTGAGGAAGAAGAAGAAGAAGAAGAAGATGAAGAAGAAGAAGAAGAAGAAGAAGAAGAAGAAGAAGAAGAAGAAGAAGGGGAGAAACAGCTAAAGAGGAAGCTAAAAAAGTATGATGTAGCACGACAACCAGATGAAGTAAGGTACCTATATCATCTGCCAGGATTTCTGAGGTTTTATATTAAGTTGTTGGAAGGAGGAGGATACGCGGGTACTGGTAAAGTCCGACGGGATACGCCCTCGTCAAAGGACCGATATGTTAATGTGTGGAGCTTCGCTGAATGTGTAACGAGAGTGAGCCGCTTCGCAGGCTTGTACTCTGTGCCTGATTAGCTTTATTCGACGGCGATGCCTCTTGTTCAATGTTGTCGCCGTTCCTTGTAAATATTATTTATTCCTCTGCGGCCAGATGAGCTATCAGAGTTGGGGGGCGATAACGATGTGCGCACTGTGTCAAAGTACTGGCTATGGACAAAGGCTATAATCTTGTTCGGGATGAAGGCGAGAGAACAGTTTGTGAAAACGCAACAGATTGGAAACCGCATTTGTAACGTTTACCACGGCGTCGGTCGCGCATCAGTATAATAGTATCGAAGCTATTAACTAATGCCAGCAACGTAGTTCTCTTGCTGCATACAGCGGTGGCGAAGCGTAGCACGATTCAGCCATACGCCCGCGTCGGTCTACCCTGCTATAGCCGTTCGGCCGGCTGGCATATACAACCCCGCCATCGGGGACACTAGTTTAAGCCTTGATATATCGCCTGCCGACACTCCCAACTTCTGTCCCCATTTTGTACCTTTTTTTTTTTTTTTCTTTTTTTTCCCCCTTTCCCCATCTCGGCTGACCATATGTCTACGGCAGCTATACCCGTACAAAATATATATCGTCATGTTTCGTTCAACGACAAGTCTTTAATCTTCATTCAAACTGGACGAGAGATTTTACTATCCGTCTGCTCGTACATTTAATAAGTATTTTACAATAAATTGGACATTGTTAATAGGTAGGCATCTACCTATATCGATACTACAAGATCTTTTTTTTTTTTTTTTTTTCTTAATATTATGACCACCGCTCAATTCAAATGTACTGCCTACGTACGTAGATACCTACGTACTGCAGAGTACCGTGGCATGACAAATTATGGGGCGTAACTCGCTCTGCTGGCGCTTAACTCTCACAAGTCTCCTAGTTACCTACGTATTTCGAATAGGTCCGTTCGTTCTGACTCGAGCTATTAAGTATTAAGTAATTCGTAAATTTAATCCGGCTGCGTACACTACCGAGCAAGAGGAAGGATAAATGCCGGACAGGGACCATTTTATATTCGAATCACGAATTGCTTCGTATACATCTTTAACCCTACTACATGCTGACTATTGTTACGGCAGGCAAATTTCATTTGACCATTGAAAAGTTTTATATTTTTTTACAATACGCTGTCGGTACTTTTAATCTTTTTCGTCTCGACTCGCGACGTCACTTATTTAACTCTCTGATTTACGACGGAGTACGTGAGAAGAGCGATAGAAATAAGGAGAGCGTGACGAGTGTGGTAAATTATGATTTTCGACATGCTCGAAGGTATTAGCTCAAAAGCGGGATATTGAAAAGCCGCAAGAGTATACAGTTTTGTCAAAGTGATAATGCGAGCGTCAAAGTTGAGAAAAAGAAAGAAAGAAAGAAAGAAAAATATGTCGGTATTAGAATAGACAATGCCGAGGTCATGGAAGCGCAGCTCTTCGCCATGGACCATACATCGGCGTACTTGCATTCAAATCTCTTGACGTGCCGCCCCGTGCAATGCGCGCGTGTTTGCTTGATGAAGAGGTCCTATCAGTTAGCCTATAAGTTAGCACAATAGACCTCCCATTCTCGAGGCTTTAGTAAAGACCCCCTCCCCACAATGGTCTGGCAGTATAGCCGGGCGATCCATCGAATCGCGAGAAAAGAGTCATATGTATCCTCCTTCGCTCTCTTAAAACGTAACTCCCTCTTTCCGACATTACTTTCTCATATTTTCTTATTTCTTTCAGTGTCGACAATTCATCGATAAGTTCGACCTGTATACGTAGAGTAGTTATATATGTTATTACACATGGAAGAATAGTGATCGTATATTATATATGCCTATAACTATTATATATTTCGTATCCAAGTCGTATAAAATAGATAATTATGAATTAACATCTTTATCTGCATAATATTCTCAGCCGAGAAGAAAACGTCTGAGGGAATGAGAGGACTGAGGTCAGTGTCGTGGACACATGATCAGCCGGAATCTTTCTGATAAAGCCCAATAGTGGTGATGCTAATAGTAGTAATAATAATAATAACAATAATAATGAATATGTAATGTTTTTTATTTCCAGTTCAATATTTGATACGATGAAAAGGGTAATTATTATTTTCCGTGGTCCCATAAAATGTTATTTGTTATTTTTATTATCGTTGATAGTTGCCATCTTTCAGTTAATGACTTGCTGCTCTCATATAATGTAACGTGTATGCTATGGCAGAATTAATAACGTAAAACGGATAGAATAACTATAGTATAATTGGACAAAAAAACAATAGGATTATATCAATGAGATAATAGAAAAAGAGTGACGGAACGTATAGTCGAAACGATAGGAAAGGGAATTGCGGTGAGGTAGAAGGGAGTGGTAGTGATAGTGGTTGGGTTGCAGGGACCGAATCACGGACGAATAAAGAATCGCGTTGGATCCTTCTCTGCTCAAACTGGAGCTTCCAACCCTCGTCATTAATACCAGGCGACTGTTACATATGGATGAGAATGCTCGCGGTCTGGGCCCAGAGAAGCAGCAAGCGAATGAGGAAGAGAAGGAAGGAATGGTGTGCCGCAGAACGGGAAACGGGAAATTGCAGACCTGGCTATAGTTGTACGGGATACGTACACGGCGAAGGAAAGTAAGCTCATCGACTAAAAGCATTCGGGAAAAGAAACGTGAGGGGAAAAAGGTTATATCCACCTGATTCTCGAAATCTCGCGACGTTCTCACGTGAAACCTCGTCCAACCGATCTTGAGCTTATAACATTGAACATGAACCTTTCACAATTACGAAATTAACGAAATTAACTCTGCCAAACTCGCACCAATTAATAAATTTTTCGACTTGTCTCTTTTCCCCCGTTTATCTCTGATGCTCCTTGCTGGGAGGGAGCAAACGCAATATAAGTAATGTTCTGGCTGGATACTTAACAAATTGCTACAAATTGTGGTGAGCATTTAACAAGGGCCGACGAGTATCATGAGTAAAGGGAGCTTCTGACTGGCTGACGACCGAATGCGGTTGTGTTTCCTCGCGTCAATTCACCGCACAGTCGCCACATGGTCTTCCCATATGTCCATCGTGAAAACTCCCCTCTTAATACCGTAGCCAGGACTAATACCGAGTGTCCACTGAAGTAGACAAATCTTGTATACGCACTACAGTGCGAAATGCCGAGAAGAAATTTTTATAACAGCAGCATCCTCACCTCTTCCTCTTCCCCTTCTATCCCTGATATGCCCCTTTGTGACTCTTCATCTATCCCAAAAAGTTTGTTTACGTTCTCGTTCTCGTTCTCGTTCTCGGGAATAAAGCTTTTGTTGCATCGAGCTGTTAGATCGGCCGCATATCCTCAAGACCGTTACGCTATTACAACACGCCCCTCTTGGTATACCCTGCCCGGGGTCGTTTACCCGACAACTTCCCCAAGTTGGCACAAATGTTGTTGTTGCTGTAGAGAATCTGACTACCCTACTACAAGGCACAGGCTGTTTTCTCGATACACTTTTCCATCGAACAAAATCTAATCGAGAGGGGGGAGAGAGAGAGGATGATACGAAAGCAGATTAATCTGCTCGAAAAGAATTAATTAAAATGCAAGACGTTGCATGGCCATCGACAATAAAAATGACAAGGCACAAAGACAGTGTCATTGTGTGTGTGTGTGTGTGTGTGTGTGTGTGTGTGTGTGTGTGTGTGTGTGTGTGTGTGTGTGTGTGTGTGTGTGTGTGTGTGTGTGTGTGTGTGTGTGTGTGTGTGTGTGTGTGTGTGTGTGTGTGTGTGTGTGTGTGTGTGTGTGTGTGTGTGTGTGTGTGTGTGTGTGTGTGTGTGTGTGTGTGTGTGTGTGTGTGTGTGTGTGTGTGTGTGTGTGTGTGTGTGTGTGTGTGTGTGTGTGTGTGTGTGTGTGTGTGTGTGTGTGTGTGTGTGTGTGTGTGTGTGTGTGTGTGTGTGTGTGTGTGTGTGTGTGTGTGTGTGTGTGTGTGTGTGTGTGTGTGTGTGTGTGTGTGTGTGTGTGTGTGTGTGTGTGTGTGTGTGTGTGTGTGTGTGTGTGTGTGTGTGTGTGTGTGTGTGTGTGTGTGTGTGTGTGTGTGTGTGTGTGTGTGTGTGTGTGTGTGTGTGTGTGTGTGTGTGTGTGTGTGTGTGTGTGTGTGTGTGTGTGTGTGTGTGTGTGTGTGTGTGTGTGTGTGTGTGTGTGTGTGTGTGTGTGTGTGTGTGTGTGTGTGTGTGTGTGTGTGTGTGTGTGTGTGTGTGTGTGTGTGTGTGTGTGTGTGTGTGTGTGTGTGTGTGTGTGTGTGTGTGTGTGTGTGTGTGTGTGTGTGTGTGTGTGTGTGTGTGTGTGTGTGTGTGTGTGTGTGTGTGTGTGTGTGTGTGTGTGTGTGTGTGTGTGTGTGTGTGTGTGTGTGTGTGTGTGTGTGTGTGTGTGTGTGTGTGTGTGTGTGTGTGTGTGTGTGTGTGTGTGTGTGTGTGTGTGTGTGTGTGTGTGTGTGTGTGTGTGTGTGTGTGTGTGTGTGCGCGCGAGCGCGCCCGCGAGCGAGATGAGTCAGGGATACTCCCTGTCAATACATCATTAATCGCCAGAGGATTTCAGCCGCAACGACGTCTCTGCCTAATCTATGGAAGGCACACTTTTGACCGCCGAGCTCGATTGAGCCGTTTAATTTCATGCTCATCCAACACACTTGAGCCAACAGCAATTTAAATATCGGGACCACGACAAGTATCTCTCGAAGAAGGCTCAACTGGTAGAAAATAATAACTAAACGCTCCTTGAATTAATAAATAATCCAAGGGACAAGGAGCGATAGTTACCACGTCGAAAATTGATGCGGTACGATGTGGGTAGGGGTTGGGTTACCCGGGAAGTTGGCAATTCGGAATCCCAGCGAGCGAATGTTGTCAGGCAATTTTCTTGGCCAGTGCCTCTGAATGCCGCAGATTTCCATCTAGGCCGTCCTTACTCCTCTCTGTCGCTCGGCGATGCAGGCTAAATAACCGTGGATGCGTGGTACACCGCGCGTACGACCACGCACACCCTCCTGTCCCCTTTCCACCTTCATCCCTTTACGATCTCGTTGCCGCTTTCTCTATCTCTCATCCACGAGCGGTACATACCCGGCAGCTCGTCCGGTTCACACCCTAACCCCCGGCGGGTTTCTCTCGTTGCTCCCTTGCCGCGCGCACCGCTGGCTTCCTGCTGGCTAACCACAACTGTGATTATAATTCTAAGCCCTCCCTCTACCAGTTCACTCACTCCATTCACCTCTTCCACTGTGCATACGTACTCGTCGTCAGAGACTGACACAAGGACGATGGTATATCACGTACCTACAACTCGAACACGTACCTACAGCACGAATCCGGGGGCTCGAGCGAACGGTCCTGCTGTAAAGGATTATGCACGCGGATTTAACTGATGAATCACATTGTCGTCTTGATTCGCGGTGGCGTTAATTTTCCAGCGGGCTGTACGCAAGTCGGACGCCCGACGCCCGACGCCCGACGCCCGACGCCCGACGCCCGACGACCGACGACCGACGACCGACGACCGACGTTGGTGTGCTACATGTAGGAATCGTTCAGCCGAGTGGATCTTCCGCTCGTTGACTCTATCCTGATGACTGTCGCCTACGAGCATTTGCGGATTAGAATAACTATTCTACTATCCTACTATGCATTTTATTATCGATAAGCTTATTTACTTTTTTTTTTTTTTTTTTTTTTTTAAATACTTTGTGCGTGCGTCTGTGTGTGAGGACTGTTTTATACGGTGACACGCGGCGTGTACCTACACTTTGTATAAATACAAATATTCAGAGTTTTCAAGGCGCAGTTACGTTTGTTGAAGTATATATAGTAATATATACTCTTCTCCGGTAGGAGGGGCAGCGCATCGAGGATGTGTCGTCGCCCACCTTGGTACGCGGTTCTTTGCGAGCTTGGCGCGAGTGAGGAAAAGGAGGAGAAGAGAAGGCGCCAAGTTGAGCTGTGGCTGTTGAAAGAGGAGGAAAGGTGAATAGGAAGGTAGGAAAGGTGCGAGAGCTGCTGGGAGTCGCGAGTCGGGAGGGCAAGAGAGCACGATGTATCTCCCTCCCCCCCCCCAACCCTCCCTCTTATTCGCCTCCGCTTTGACTCGAACGCCCGCGATATCTCGACCAATCGAATCACGCTCCCGGCTCCGCCTTTTATCATTATTTTCACTTGTTTTCCCTTTACTCCACCCTCATTGGATGACAGTCTCCCCCTCGCCCTTCCATCCGGTCTAGCAAAAAATCCTTCGGCACTCCCGCGACTTTAGTTTTCGTACCCCTCTTGTCCTCTTCTCTTGTACAAGATCCGTGCACATGAACCCTGCCTACGATCGTCCCATTGACATTTATATTATTTAAAGTTTAATTTTTCTTTGACATCCCAGGTCATATAAATTTTACATGATCTAACATTAATCTTGTGGCAAGTGATATTAAAAAAAAAAAAAAAAAAAAAAAAAAAAAGTTTTTTCAAGTGTATAGCGTCGATACTAACCTATCAAAGATCCTTTTCTTTATGACTTTGATTGTTTCAATCTGACATTTATCTCACTCGTGGGGGAGTCTAGATTGTCTGTTGATAGGTCGAAAGTACCTACACAGGAAATGTTGGAGGTGTGCGAACGAATCGGATAGCGATTTGTTCGGAAAGCAATATAGTTCGGGAGGCGGGGAAGCTCCGATGTGGTCCGACGGGTCCGGAGCACCTCGGAGGAAGGAAGGTGAAATTCGCCGAAATTTGCATGAGGTATTAAAGCACGGTGGCTGGCTGGCTTTCAACGGCGGAGTCGATGTTTGCCGACAGCGACTGTCGCTCGCTCACGATCAAAGGATCCCCGATTCTCCCTCATCTCGCTTCAACCCATCTCACTCTCTTTCGGCTTTACCCACTGGTAGTTTCGTCGAGGTAGCTTCGCCTCGAGCCTCGTTTGATGACTGTTGGTGCGATGATGCATGCACGCGACTGTGTGCAACTCAGCCAAAATCCCGTTTACCCGCAGCTCCAAATTATTCGCACAGGCAGCCTTTCAAACGCTTTTCCGGATATAATATGAAGCTCATTATCTTCTCGAATCGTCTTATACCCTTGTTCTTGTTTATTCCTCTCGCTAAATAATCAATTCTGGTAAAAGAGCAGAGAAAAGAGTAAAAGAGAAAAAGTAGTTGACAAAAAATGTGCAACCTTCGAAAAGTTGGATAAAGTATACAAGTATCGTGTCTACATTGTTAATACGCTCGTGCAAGAAGCGACACGTTCGTTAATTTCGCAGCGCCCTTTCGAATGGAACGATTAACGAATTCTCGCGAGGGCATTGATCAAACTGTTAATTAGCACAATCGATGGTTCGAGCACGCGACTAATCATCGTTCGTCTCGAGTCTTGGTAGTTGTGCTGTCCTCCGCGTCGGGCATTCCTGAGAATTGTGAAAAAAAATTCGGAGTTCGGAGGGACTGACCGATGTCAAAAGTAGGATGGGTTTCGAACGAAGAGAGCTGAGAGAGAGAGAGAGAGAGAGAGAGAGAGAGAGAGAGAGAGAGAGAGAGAGAGAGGAAGCCACGCGCGCCACAGAGACGGGGCCTCCCGTCTCTGTTAACTGCGATGAATGGGCCTATGGCCCATCTTACTTATGCGATGCCTCGTCCCAACGGCATGCATCACTGTCAGCAGCGGCTCTAAGCAAGCCCCTTTTTACGTCGCCAACCAAACGGCAAAGAATATGCGATTACCCGGGTTAACATTCTCGGAATAATGTAGCTAACGTCGCTTCGACGACACTCATCTACATGCCTTGGTTGTCATATATATATATATATATATATATATAGATATGCGTAGCCTCAATCTCGATTGTTCAATATATATAATACGGCGCCGATAAAAACAGGATATAATTTTCAGTTGCGTACATAGAGTGAACGAGGATGCGAAAGTGAACGTCGTGCTCGGTGCTCGGTGCTCGGTGCTCGGTGCTCGGTCAGGCGAAATGCAAAAAGCCCCCAGCGTTTGGCTCTCCGGGGCTGGAATTCTCCCATCCTCTCCGGTTCTCGCTCGTCGCGTTTTACAAATTATTCAATTAGCCTCCGCGAATTAAGATATACATATTCATCGTAGTTGATACGCACTGGGCGCGAGCGCAGCGAACCTCGCCCCGGGAATATACAGCCGGATTCTCTAGCCGCACACCAGCCGCATAAACAACTCGGGCGGACACGCGCGTTAGATGCTCTAACGGACGCCCCCGCGTACGCCCGCTCGTTGTCCCTCGAGGCGGCAGCAACCACGCGCATCTACTACTCGTACCTCCATCTCTCCCTCCATCTCTTCCTCCATCTCTCCCTCCATCTCTCCCTCCCTCCCACTCCCTCACCCCGTGGCACACGCAGAACTGTCCCACCGCTAAGCCGCCGTTATATGCCTTCGAAAACGAGATGCAAAACGACGGAATTCCACGCTCCGTCGACAGACTTCTTTATTCCCCATCCAGAGTTCAGTCACATGTATACCATGTATACCGTCCACTTGTCGTAAATCAGCGTCTTTAAAACAAGCAAATATACCTATTCTCATAGAGTTACTACTAGGTTGGTAAAGGCAGCAAATTTTATACCTAGTAAGCGGCACGTTTAACGATACTTTTTATGCCTCACAAAAATATATATATCTATATATATTTCTCACCGTACAAAATATCGAGTTGGGAGCTGTCACAGTTTCGACATTAGTGGACAAAATATAAATAAGACAAAAAATTTTGTTTCTTTTTGTTTTTTCAATGGGCGTATTCAAACAACATGGTTAGTTTTTATTTACATGTATGCGTGTCCGCCGGGATGTTGAAACGGCGACCACTGGACCGAGAAATGTATATTTTAATTCGAATAGTTTAATTGCCGCAGTGTTTATAAGAGCGTCTCTCATGAATACGCATGTGGAGGGTGCACGACCGCCACCCTTGCAAAGTCCAGTAAATTCATCAACTCCGAAATTAACTATCCACCTATCCCCCAAAGACTTGGCATGCGTGTGTCTATTATACAACCAAGCGATTTGATATATTATCTCGAATCTTAAATATCCACAGTAGAAATGACTTAATCGATTGTGGTATGCCAGTCTGTAAAGCGATCCAATACATTTTCCCAGTGTAATATTCGAGGAAGACAAAATATTGCAGTACTGCCGCGGCCTGCTTCTCGTAATTTCCAAGAGCCTTTAATATGGCACACCGGTGCCGACTTGAGTCACAACACTCATGTTTTTTTTTACATAAAAAGTGCTAATATCCGAAGGTGTTACGGCCATATTATGCGACGTCAGGCAATACTGCAGGATATTAAAAAAAAAAAAAACATTATGTATATATAGATAGTCCCGAGCTCTCGCAAGGGATCGCACACGGATGCTGGCACAAGTATACTTTCTTTCTATGCTACCTATTATACCTACTGCCTACAGGCTAGTGGAAACCATGCGGTCGCTCCAGCCGCTCTCGTCTGCCGGATCCGTGACGACGGAAGCAAAGTTTACGATCGACGCAGAGAGCGAGAGAGAGAGAGAGAGGCCAACTCACGACGGCCAACCGTCGGAGAAACGCTCGAATTATTCGAGATAGCTGCGATAAATTCAACTCTCCCCGCCCGCCATGCTGCTTCTTCCTGCAAATAATTTTTATCCTATACCGTAGTGATTCTAGTAAAGACGGAGCAATGTACCCTTCCCTGCTCTTTCGCAGTTATTGACCGAATGCATCAATGCAGCTGTAACTCTCCTGGAAAGCTTCCACCGTGAGCTTAGTTATAAGACCAACGAGTCTTGACTCTGTTAGATTGACGCTGCACGCGAACGCAAGGAAGGAAGTTTGTTACTCCGCATAAAGAACCGGCGGGAATACAGTTACTGAAAAGCAACTATGTTACCAACTATCCCTCTCTCCCATCTCGTAATTAAAAAAAATGTGCAAGGTTAGCGTGAACGTTGGAAAAATGAAAGATGGGCGGGAGCCCCTGCACCAACGAGCAAGCTCTCAATTGCATTCTTCTCCGTTCTGCTATTCATCGAGCGCGCTCTCTGCCTCCGTCTCAATTAAGGCAATTACCTGCTCCCTCGCCTAATTACCTATCAAATGGAATTATCATTACGTTACGACCAGCTCACACTATGGCTCTCTCTAATGAACGTTATTAATTGCTTTATGATTTTTCCGATAAAACAAACTCGTAGGCGATATGCAATAAACTGTTAATCCTTGCCCGACGTGCGTCGCGTCGCGAGCGATGTGCCACCGGTAGCATTTTTTCTTCTTCTTCATGTTTCATTTTAATTTGACTAT
Source organism: Ichneumon xanthorius (assembly GCA_917499995.1). Classification (NCBI taxonomy): domain Eukaryota; kingdom Metazoa; phylum Arthropoda; class Insecta; order Hymenoptera; family Ichneumonidae; genus Ichneumon; species Ichneumon xanthorius. Next base: position 266,379 of record OU824206.1, on the reverse strand, counting down.
TTATATTTTAACGACGGACTGTTGTCTAGCAAAAAAAAAAAAAAAAAAAAAAAAAAAAAAAAAAAAAAAATGCAATTGTAATATGACTGTATGTCGACTGTCGCATGTCGTTGGATCATCACTTTGGATGGATGGAAGGAAGGAAGGAAGGAAGGAAGGAAGGAAGGAAGGAAGGAAGGAAGCAGGTGAGATTTGGTGGACAGTGTGGGGTTTCTCTCTCGGCACGCGCCTACCATTCCTCCCGAGGTAAATAATAAGCGGGTCCGTGTTGCTGCGTGACCGCTCCTCATCGCTTGTCCCCGCGTTCTCTCTGGTCATCGTCACGGACACAGTAGGATAGCCACGGCCACGGTCACTTTCACAGCTTGAGAGGGCCCGGGCGTCTCCCTCTCGTCGACTCGTCGTTATCCCTGCGCACCGGCCAATTTGATAGATGGCCGATAGACTAACTGAGATAATGCCGCCACCGAGCCGTTGGTGTGTATACATTTCCCTGTGGCAACCGGGGACAGGTGTATCTTTCGAGCGTGACTATAGTAGGTATAGCAGCAGCTGACCATTGAACCATTGAACGTACGTACGATTAAACATCGTGGCTCTTAATTTATATATATATATATATTTTTGTTACACTACCAAATATCTATGTTGCTTCCCTCGCCATCGAAAAAAAATAGCAGCGATAAGTAGGTACTATAATAAATTGTACACACGTGTATGGCATGCGATTTTTTGTTTGTTTCTGCAGAGTGTGTAGGTATATTAGTCGGAGAAAGGGCAAGTTACAGAGACGCGATAAAGATGGAAAAAGATGGATGCGTATCCGTTCCGTCTGCGAAGAGGGCGAGGCCCTCACGAAGCGAATACGTGCACGGTAAGAAGGTAAAAACGCACGAACCCGAAGGCGAACGTGATGCGGCGGAACGTCCAAGCGGTCGACGAGAAGACTCGGGACGGTAAAAGAGTGAAACAACAGAAAGAGATATTTCTCTCTCTCTCTCTCTCTCTCTCTCTCTCTCTCTCTCTCTCTCTCTCTCTCTCGCTCTCTCGCTCTTCGATCGCCCACGACTCTTGAACGGGTAAAAAACAAAGCGACACCGAGAAGGAGTTCTGTTGCATCGACAGAGATTCGATGCTCATTGACAACAGCATTCGGCATCTTGTTTGCGGATAATTAAGTTTAATCAAGCCGAAAAAACGATAAATTTTGTAAATTTCCGGGAGAGAGTTGAAGATTAGTCCTTCCCTTCCCTTCCCTTCCCTTCCCTTCCCTTCCCTTCCCTTCCCTTCCCTTCCCTTCCCTTCCCTTGTACTTTACGAAGCGTGTGACACAAGACTTTTGCTTTCCCACGGGAGGAATCGCTGTGCGTCGAGGGCTCTCGGCTGGGAATAGGTGCGTGCGAGCGTGGAAACTACGGAATCTGTGAGGGAAGTAGCTGAGTAACCGAGAGAATCAAGAGTCAGTATAAGCTATGTCGGGAAAGAACGCGTCGAGCAAGAGAGCTATAGGCTTCTTCAAGGCTTTTCGTACGTTGGTTGTCCCCGACTCGTTCCTTGCCGACGCCACGCGGTCGCAACGACTTTGTAAGTTCTTTCTTGGTCGCCTCTTCTTTCTTGCTTGGTTACTTAAACCTTTTATATATCCTATGCGTACGTACCAGTGACCAACGGGGACCGTCACTGGTACGTGCTCCAACAACTACGTGATCCACGTTCTTCGTCCATGGGTGCCACAAATTTACGACGTTGCGTCTTTCGGTTGAATTACTAACTCGAAATATAACTTATTTACAATACTTTTTCGATTATTCATTGTATTTGGGATTGAAACTGTCGCACGACTATCGGCAATCGTATATCGGAGCGTATAACACTAGAATGCAAAGAGCTGTACCATAGAGGTAGCTCAACGTGTCGTAAATGTTTTGACAATTTTGAATAATTGAGATAATGAAAATCGGTTTAGGGACAAATATAATCGATACGACATCTGTGGTGGTTCGGAGTAAAGCGATGTCTTTCTCGGTAAATCGGACTATCGAACACAAGTTGTCGAGTCGAGCGTGCGTACAACGAATGGACGGAAAGACAGAACAGGATTGTCACGTCACCGATTCCCACGATGCGCCAAGTAACCGAAAAAACGTCGAGCCTTTGAGAGTTGACCGAGGCGCATGTTACTGTCGTTCACGCTAGTCCCTCTTTCTTTCCGATTGCCGCTCGGCGCAGACACCATCAGCGATCCATACACTCGCAAAATTTACATATTTTCTCTTTATATAATAATTCGCCACGCGAATTGACGTTCATTGACGATATTAACTAATAAAAGTAAACGGAGAAAAATAATAAAATTGCGCGTAAGCGTTGAGCTTATCTCAATGAAAGAGAGTTGTATAGAGCGTATCGAAAAATCGCGGATATCGCACCTCTTTATCCACGCGATAGCGCATAAATTTAAGGAGGCAGGAACTTTGCAATTATAAGTAGCCGCGCAAGTGGCGCGGTAGTTTAGCCTCACGAGAATTAGCGGCACGTGGTTTGCTCTGTAGGTAGAGGTTGGTAAGATCATACGCACACAAGTAAGACCCTACGTAACGTACGCCTACCGCGTGCGCAAAAGTTTCGTAGCGCAGAAAGGAGATATGAGGACCGGGACGAGATGGGCTAGCGAAAAATCAGGCTGAGGCGGGGCGTAATCGGCCACCCTAAATAAGATAACTAGAAGGCTGCAACGGCGGATTATTGGAGCACGAGCAATACTAACGGGTAGAAGATGGCAAACTCAACATGTATGGATAGTACAGGCTAGGGCTGTACAGATAGGCCAAAATATCTTATCCGGCTAATGGATTTTATAGACCAAGTTATACTCTTGGAGGCTAATCCGGCTCAGCCAATACTCTTGGAATTTTTATTTTATTTATTTTATTTATTTTATTTATAGCGCACCCGCTATAAAACTGTGAAAATATCATTGTTGGATGACGAACAATAAATTATGCTTTCGGCAGCGTTGTAGCCGCATTATTTGCTTACGGGACCCATCTCGCCCCGGTCTCCCCTATATGTAGGTATGTATATACCTACTATTGGTACATGCATGCATACATACATACATACATACATACATACATACATACATACATACATACATACATATGTAGGTATCTATATATCAAGTGAGTCGAGAATCGCTTTTACGTGCACGAATACTTTGGGATCGCTGGCATAATTACATATGCCGCATTTGCTCTCGAGAATCGCCCGCGAGTGTCCTATATGTAGGTAACCATACTACGAGACTTGGCGAACAAAATCATCCAGTCATCCGAAGTCGTGTCATGTTTAATGTATTCGGAGCGATCTGTTCTTCCAGCGGACAATAGCTATATGGGCGCGTCATCCACCTACGCTATTTTTATGATTCCTTTTTTTTCCATTCGTTCTATACAAATGAGTATCTCGCAGACGTAAATGACGAATCTGTCGTACCTTTTCGATTTTTATTACGAGTTTACGAACCATCGAGATAAACGCTACATCAATGAGCAAACCGACAAGGATTTTTATTGGAGTTTTCCCGGTTAAGGGCATGTGCTCGAAGTGAGAAAAACAACAACAACAACAACAACAACAACAAACAAACAAACAAACAAACAAATAAACAAAAGTTAAACAACGGAAGAAGGAGAAAGAACACCCTTCGCGCTGAGCGAGTATTTTTTTTTTTTTTTCTTCGTTTTGTCTGATTCATACTAGCACTTTTGGGGTCTCGTCTCTTCCGCTCGTTAGCCGACGAAGCGAGGCTTATGCTAATATTAAGCAGCCACCCCCAGTTGATTCCTTCCTAAAGCTATTAGACGATCATCTCGGATTATCCGGCAATTCCAGGTTCACTCGAGCCTCGACTTTTCAAAGTTTTCTTCGCACCCCGGTGATAAGTCCCCGACCTCTCGCCCTGAGTCGATGTGCACGTTGAATTTTTCCAACTTCTCCAAGTCACCTTCTTGTTACTGTACTTAACGAATCGAGCTCTCCTATGGCCTGGACGATATATACATTTCTTGGACTTGTGACTTTTCTGTCGTTGATCTCGTTAATACTTTGAATATTTTTTTAGACGAGGTTCCCCATACATTAATCGTAAGTGCGGAATGGTGAAACTAAATTTCATCGAGTTATAACGTTTAACGGTTGTGTTTTGCATCGCACAAACTTCGCTCGGAGAAGGTCCCTTGGAGGATTAAATTTTACAAGGGAACCGTTTTTTTTTTTTTTTTTTTTTTTTTTCTTGATAAAGCGGTGCATTGATGTAGACTAGATCTGAGCTGAAATTTGTTGTCGTGCAGATATCTCGAGGATCATGATGAATAATAATATACCAGTAAATTTTCTCGGATCCTATGCACAGGCATATCACACCTGAACGAGCTGTTATATCCAGTGTTGTGTAAACCACTGTGTACACCATACTGTCTACATATCTTTCCAAGTGTAACGAGTTGTGCCGTTTGATTTAGTATACTTCCGACGTAACGTAATGAGTCCGCACGATTTGTTTGGCCTCCGGGTCGTCGCTAACTTTTGCATTGCCCACTGCTTCGAATTCACTAATGGAATCTAGCTCCTCAAGTTCTGACGGCACAGTACATCGAATTACAACTAATACAGTCGAATCGTCATTCGTACCTACGTGTTTAAAAATGTTTTCGATGTGTTTTTTTGTATCCTCGCACAACAAGACCCATTGAAACGTTTTTTCCAAGTTGCCCACCGAACATACCGTCATTGCTTTTCATTTTATTTTTATTGGGTTAGACATTCGGCCGTAGGTTGCCGCGATTCAGATCTCGTTGCCGCGGACCGGCGCGGACGCGGCGGTTCCCCAGGGAGGAAACTGTGAATCGCGTGCGTAACAAGTTGGAGAGATAGTCGAGCGCGTCCGTTAAGAGTTCCGAGATTTATTCGCCGAGGTTGCAGCGGCAGGCTCTACCTGCCAGCTTGACGCTGGAAGATGTCCACCGAGATAGAGCCGAAGCATCCGAGAGCAGGAAGGACACGGGCGGCATCCTACCGGACTCTCAATTAAAGTACTGACAACTGCTCAGCGCACGCGCACCGTGTTAATTAAACGGGACGTCATGTAACAGTCGGTTCAGTGAAAGTTGTCATTTTTAGAAATTATCTCGCAATTACCTTCCGTCCCGCGTTACTTTAGGCCAAAGTTGCAATTGGATTTGACTTGAGCGCATAAAAAACACAGAAAACACGGAATTATGTGGTCCGAAACACTTGTAGTGTACTTTGACGAAAAAAAGTATTTGATACAAGAACCCATGCGAGAGAACCCACAGGCGAGAAAAATATTATTTTTGTCGATTCTTATTCTGAAAATGAAGCGCATGTGGACGACACGAGGATAACTTCGAGACTGCTGTTCCCTCGCGAACATATCGGGGACCGCAAAAGTTGAAAGTTTTTTTGCTGGCGATCGGTCGTCGGATCTTTTATTTTGGCCAGACAGGAATTCTTCTAAATGCATTGATTAAACTGCTGACATGGTTCGAACGGCCGGTGGCCCACCGCGTCTCTGACAACTCGGGAGCCCGTCAACCGCGTTTTTTGTCGCATCCATGCGACCGCCGGGTCTTGTTCAGTTCCTACACTCGTCACGATCGGCACGATCTCGGCACAGTTTGGAGCCTCCAATCTTTGAACAACGACTGAATACGATCTCCGCAATCGTAAATCTATTTCTTTTGTTTTGGGATACCAATTACCAATTGGGATGTTTTGGAAAATCAGGTTCGCTGCGTGTTGAACGGATTTATTTCAAAGGGTCGCATTGGTGATAAAAAAAAATGATATGATTATTGATAATGATTTAATCGATTAGCTAGCAGCAATATAGATATTATAGTTCCGCCCGAGCTTCGTTTTAATGCAAAGCACGCGGCGAGTTTGGCACGCATCGCTCACTCCTCCGGGCAGTCAAGGAGCCATCTATGGAATCACCTGGATGATTAATGGTATCATCTCCGTCACGTGGGGATGTTTTCCCCGCGTGACGGACTCACCAGGGTACAACAACAACTGCCCAGACGGATATACCTACCAGTGAACCAAACAGACGCTTAAAAAAGTTGACATTGCTCGTTTGGCATGTTGACGCAACCGGCACGACCGTTCTCCTCCTGTTGGCCACCAATCTATCTAATAATACTATATATTTTATACCAGAGGTATGCGATTTGGCCGAGTTCCAAATGACGAATGACGGCAATTCGGAACGATATACATCGTCCGACACACTACTTGAGCGGTTTACTAAATCTTTTTCTTTTCTTTTCATTATTCATTATTTTTCCGCGTTTGCAAGGGAAGGTCATTTTGTTTCTGTCATCCAAGCTATAGGAAACCAATCGAAGTAATAATGTCGAAGGAATAGGCTTACGGGGACCGTAAAATTTACAGACAGAAGTGTGGTATGGGGAGCGAATAGGGGAAATTCACATCGCATGTCGGGAAACAGTAAGAACTGTAGTTGTAATATGACCGAGAGGCCCAGGCATATTCTCGCAGCAGGCGAATAGCAGTGATTCCCATCAAATGCGCAATATCTTCCGTGATTAGGGATTATTACTGCTTGATTGCGGGTTTGATCCTAGCTAGGCTAGGCCTTCGACGCCAATCGAAGCGAAACTTTGGCCCACAGCCGGCTCTAGAGTAACGTGTAGCTTGTCCGGTAGCGAAGGAATCGTCGTAACTTTCCTCGGTATATCGTCATGGCATTCGTGACGAGCTCGACGCCCCACAGCATAAGCTTCGGGAAGAATATTGCCGTGGGAAACGATTTCTTTCGTCGAGTTTCGACTGCAATCGAACGACGAGTCGCCATGCGACCGTCGCTTCGCTGTCCTCTCCTTACTCTCGACTCGAAAGCGTTTTTTTTTTTCAACAACAAAAAGAATAAAAAAAACTTGCATCATAATGGTTTGTCTAATAAAATAAGTAAAAGTTCATCTAAATTCTCCAAGTTCCAAGTAGCTATAAGAAACTGGAGAACGACGAGTCAACTCGTAGGTAAAAAAAAAAAAAAAACAAAAAAACAAACAAACAAACAAACAAAAAGAAGGTAGGGTCATCAACTCTTAGACCCGCATTGCGGAATGAGTCGTACGACAGTATCGTATATGCAGCTGCATAACCCATCATTCCGCGTACCTATATGCCGTCTATTCGTGCCATTATATCAACATTACATTGTCGGCCTTCTTAATAATATAGGTATACACCAGCCGAGGTCAGGTTAATAATAATTAATAGTAACGGTAGACATTTGTTAATACAGTAGAATGTCGATCATCCGTACCCTCAATTACCCGAAACATTCCTCCTTTTATCCAACCGCTCGGTTATCCAAACGTTAGCGCGAAACATTATAGCCGCGTCCGGATTCAAGTGCGTTCAAGAACGCTTTTTCTCTTCCAGCGTCAATCCGTTCGCACACTGGCTTTTCGTTTTAATTTCACCCACTCGAGCGGAGGCAGGCAGCGCAGCTGTCAATACCAAACCGTTTGAATCGCCTTACATACCTACCAAGTTGACACTGAAGCTTCGAGATTATGTTCCTCAAAAGACTTTTATATCACTCGGTGGGAAAATTGCAGTTTTGCGCAGTCTCCACCATTTTCACACTTTGCGAGATAACATTTTTTACGATACTCGTGCGAAAAAGGTTTTCTTTACTCATGTCATTGCAACGTAATCACACGAGTGTCAGTGTATAGAACGTAATGTAAAGAACCCTTGAAATAAGACTTGGACGTTGGAAATATTTACAAAGTATGTTTTATATACTGTTATTTAATTTATCTCATTTATAAACGTCTTATATACTGTAAACGTAAAATGGCGTTTCGATTATACGATTCTTTTTGTTATACTTTATATTTATAAGTTTATAAATTGACCCAACTCCATGGATTTACAGAAGAATAGTGTATCGAAATTAAGGAGGGAGTCTCGCTGCGCGCTGACTTCGCATAAGTTCGACAACAATAAGAGAAAATTGCAAGTACTTCTTGATGGTGTAAAAATCTGAAAAAAATCATGTATACTAAAGGTACTGAGAAGATTAATTAAACAAATTACCCGGCAACAAAACTTTTTTTTTTTATGAAAATGATTCGTTTATTTTTCTGAATACGTATGAATTTTTTCAGATTTTTAAGTAATCGTTGATTTTTGCTTCCTCATGGAGGAAGCTTTGTTTTCGTGAAAAAAATTTTTTTCGAGATTTTAGTGTCAGAGTACTTAAAATAGTCTGAAACGCCGAGAAATGTGATTTTTAGCTGGCGTCCGGACGTGTGTGTGTGTGTGTGTGTGTGTGTGTGTGTGTGTGTGTGTGTGTGTGTGTGTGTGTGTGTGTGTGTGTGTGTGTGTGTGTGTGTGTGTGTGTGTGTGTGTGTGTGTGTGTGTGTGTGTGTGTGTGTGTGTGTGTGTGTGTGTGTGTGTGTGTGTGTGTGTGTGTGTGTGTGTGTGTGTGTGTGTGTGTGTGTGTGTGTGTGTGTGTGTGTGTGTGTCTGTGTGTCTGTGTGTCTGTGTGTCTGTGTGTCTGTGTGTGTGTGTGTGTGTGTGTGTGTGTGTGTGTGTGTGTGTGTGTGTGTGTGTGTGTGTGTGTGTGTGTGTGTGTGTGTGTGTGTGTGTGTGTGTGTGTGTGTGTGTGTGTGTGTGTGTGTGTGTGTGTGTGTGTGTGTGTGTGTGTGTGTGTGTGTGTGTGTGTGTGTGTGTGTGTGCGTGCGTGTGTGTGTGTGTGTGTGTGACAGACTTGCGTCGTTTAAAACGACTATAACTTGGAAACGGTTCGAGATGATAGCCAGTTGAAATTTGGTACACTAGTAGAGTGGTCACGTCTCTTCCTCCGGTGCAATTTTCATGATGATTGAGGCCTGTTTCGAGATTTTATGTGATTTTGAAATTTTTGAAGAAAGGTCGTGGTAGCTCTAACTTGCGTAAATTTTGAACAATCGTCCTGAAATTGCACATAAATATAATAATATGACCAAAGAACTTTGGTATTGAATTTGGCCGAAATCCATCGAAGGGGTAAGATTTTATGGGATTGTGAGTTTTTCTGAGTTTTTTGAAAAATTATTAAAAACAGTCTAATTCGAGTAAACATGGAGGTATCGATCGGAAATTTGACATGGAAATGGACTAACACTGTACAATGTTTGGTATTAAATTTGGCGAACATGGATCGAAACGTTAAAATGTTATGGGATTCTTAAATTTTTGAATTTTTTTGAAAAATTGTATTTTTTGTCCAACACGAGTTTATGTATCAAGTGTCGCCTTAGGAGTAAAATAATTTGGAGACTTGTCATCGGTGGGGGAAAAATATATTGGACGTGGCCACAAAACGGTGAATATTGGATAATTGACTTAATCATTTAAAAAAAAAATCTTTTTTTAAAACTATGTATTTTCGTTAATTAAAAAATAGGTGCACGGATGTAACAAAGCGAATACATCGGCGTATTTTTTCGCGCTGAATCTGAATCGGCCAGACGTTTTGCATAAAAGGCAAACACGACGTTGACGTTAAAACAAGTTGAAAATTGAAATTTTCATATCGCTTCCTCATAAAAGTTGAAAATTGAAATTTTCATATGGCTTCCTCATAAAAGTTGAAAATTGAAATTTTCATATGGCGTTCTCATAATGTTCCTTTATTTGCGAAGCTTCCTCTATGAGGAAGCCAACAATACAGAAAATGCTTCCTCTGAGGAAGCGATTTGAAAATTTCAATTTTCAACTTTATGAGGAAGCGATATGAAAATTTCAATTTTCAACTTTATGAGGAAGCGATATGAAAATTTCAATTTTCAACTTTTTTCAACGTCGACGTCTTAGACTTTTATGCAAAACGGCTGACCGATTCAGGTTCAGTGCGTAAAAAAATATAACATCGTCACGTTTCACTTCGTCGAATCTGCGTTTGGCGCGAAAAAATATATGGAAGTATGCGCTCCTGAATTTTTTTTTGCCCTTTCGATTTTTATTCCAGAATTCCTAGTTATACCTCTTTATCGAGCTTTTTTCAGATTTTTACACCATCAAGAAGTACTTGCAATTTTCTCTTATTGTTGTCGAACTTATGCGAAGTCAGCGCGCAGCGAGACTCCCTCCTTAAACGTGTGAAATTTAAGAGTTGACTGTTGACATTCCGAGAGGTAGCAGGCAAGGCAGGAAGGCAGGAAGGCAGGAAGGCAGGAAGGCAGGAAGGCAGGAAGGCAGGAAGGCAGGAAGGCAGGAAGGCAGGAAGGCAGGAAGGCAGGAAGGCAGGAAGGCAGGAAGGCAGGAAGGCAGGAAGGCAGGAAGGCAGGAAGGCAGGAAGGCAGGAAGGCAGGAAGGCAGGAAGGCAGGAAGGCAGGAAGGCAGGAAGGCAGGAAGGCAGGAAGGCAGGAAGGCAGGAAGGCAGGAAGGCAGGAAGGCAGGAAGGCAGGAAGGCAGGAAGGCAGGAAGGCAGGAAGGCAGGAAGGCAGGAAGGCAGGAAGGCAGGAAGGCAGGAAGGCAGGAAGGCAGGAAGGCAGGAAGGCAGGAAGGCAGGAAGGCAGGAAGGCAGGAAGGCAGGAAGGCAGGAAGGCAGGAAGGCAGGAAGGCAGGAAGGCAGGAAGGCAGGAAGGCAGGAAGGCAGGAAGGCAGGAAGGCAGGAAGGCAGGAAGGCAGGAAGGCAGGAAGGCAGGAAGGCAGGAAGGCAGGAAGGCAGGAAGGCAGGAAGGCAGGAAGGCAGGAAGGCAGGAAGGCAGGAAGGCAGGAAGGCAGGAAGGCAGGAAGGCAGGAAGGCAGGAAGGCAGGAAGGCAGGAAGGCAGGAAGGCAGGAAGGCAGGAAGGCAGGAAGGCAGGAAGGCAGGAAGGCAGGAAGGCAGGAAGGCAGGAAGGCAGGAAGGCAGGAAGGCAGGAAGGCAGGAAGGCAGGAAGGCAGGAAGGCAGGAAGGCAGGAAGGCAGGAAGGCAGGAAGGCAGGAAGGCAGGAAGGCAGGAAGGCAGGAAGGCAGGAAGGCAGGAAGGCAGGAAGGCAGGAAGGCAGGAAGGCAGGAAGGCAGGAAGGCAGGAAGGCAGGAAGGCAGGAAGGCAGGAAGGCAGGAAGGCAGGAAGGCAGGAAGGCAGGAAGGCAGGAAGGCAGGAAGGCAGGAAGGCAGGAAGGCAGGAAGGCAGGAAGGCAGGAAGGCAGGAAGGCAGGAAGGCAGGAAGGCAGGAAGGCAGGAAGGCAGGAAGGCAGGAAGGCAGGAAGGCAGGAAGGCAGGAAGGCAGGAAGGCAGGAAGGCAGGAAGACAGGAAGACAGGAAGACAGGAAGACAGGAAGACAGGAAGACAGGAAGACAGGAAGACAGGAAGACAGGAAGACAGGAAGACAGGAAGACAGGAAGACAGGAAGACAGGAAGACAGGAAGACAGGAAGACAGGAAGTCAGGAAGTCAGGAAGACAGGAAGACAGGAAGACAGGAAGACAGGAAGACAGGAAGACAGGAAGACAGGAAGACAGGAAGACAGGAAGACAGGAAGACAGGAAGACAGGAAGACAGGAAGACAGGAAGACGCGAAGCCGGCAGGTGATGGCGGTAGTCGCACACGAGAGCTATACTCTCCCGTGGTTATCCATTGGATCGGTGGTTCTCGCGCGCGTTAATTATCCCATTACAGCCGGGAAATAGCTTCCGCGAGTCTCGGGGCACCCGTCAATCAAGACACGATCTCCACCTAGCTCGATTTGGAAAGCGGGGGGGGGGGGGGAATTGTCGATTTAGCTGTCTCGAGGAATCTCACACGCTCCCGACAACGAAAGCTTCTAGAGCACGACCAAAAAATGTCGTCGCTCCGTTAGAATCATTATTAAATGACACGATGAAATTTTCATCGTGTCATTCATGCCTCTGGAGGATATAAAAGTATTCGGCGAGATACGAAATCGAGCTAATAAACCAGTCGGGCAGCTAAAAGGGGATATTTCAATAAAATAGTCCCATGGGCGATGGTTTCACCGTATGAACGAGGCGACGTTGGTGCCGGTGCATGATTAAAACTAGCAGCCTCCCGCCGCTATTCCACGAGGGTACGCCACGGGGGGCTGATTGTCGTCGGGGGTTGAAGCGTCAGCCGAAGCGAAACTGCGGCAACGAGCTATTACGTGCCCTCACATCAGAGCTAATTTATTGAGATATCCTCATTGCCGAATTTCGTCGCTCGTAAAGCGTAATATATATTTTATATATATATATATATATATATATATGGGTACACATTATCTGTAACAACTTGCATTACTATACTTGTTCCAGATGGGATTTTATTTTTGTGATAAGCCATACATGAAAGCATATTTGACTTGATATTCATTTATTTATCTCGTATCCGGAGTTGGATACAGGTACGCGGTGTACGGAAAGACCAGTATTATTCGGTCAAGTCTCTGTAATGTGTATAGGTGTCACCGAGATTGTCGGAAAACTATATATCACGCTAGACGAGTAACATTATTATTCATGCGTACCTGGACGCCTTAATTAACTAATGATTTATGTAATTTATTCGAAGTTATATATGCGCGGTGAATTCGCCGCTCTAACAGTTGGACGTTGACGACTCTTCCAATAGTCGATGCAACTTTTAACACGAAACTTGTGACCTGTAATCTGCCACAAACTCGCATAAGCTTAACGATAGACGATAGTCGTAAAGAGGTTGGTAAGGTTTCGAGCAAAAGCATTAACAACTTTCAAGTAGGAATATCTCTCGGTTTAACGACTTAAAAAAAATTGTATTCTTTTTTTTTGTTTATCGGGCTTTAACGTTTATTGCACTTGTTTATACTATTGTTCCCTACAGTGACCTATATGCAGCGCAGACATTTTTTCTGGCGTTATCTATTCAATACTTTCGTAGGTACTTGCGCTGGTGTGGTGAAGGGCAAAGAAGTAATGTTTCATTGGACGATCGATCGCAAACTGGCTTGTGTCTATGGAATTTATGATTTGGACGAATGAGGGAACCAAAATGGAAGCAGAAAAGTGTTATCTACCGGTGTGTCTGGGTGCCGCTGGCAAATGGCAATGACACGTAATAATAAGTAATAATAATAAGGGGTTGCTCGTTGTGGCTTAACGCATCGCGTGCGACAGCGAATCGCGGGGAATCGTGGGCCGTCTCCTTGACAAGCGGCTGTTTAATTGGCGTTGAAATCAACGGTGTGACGGGAACAGCATAGCGTGGCGTCGCCCGAATGCCTGAATGCTTGAATCCCGGCAGCAACGTAGCAACCTAGCAGACGGTACTAGCCATCCGCCATCGCGCACTGTGTGTTACCACGGGGAACAACCCAGTAATTACCTTCCGCACGCAACTACTCCACGTTACTCGCTCTATATCTATATCTACATTTCATATATCATGCGCTCTATGCATACATACTCTGCTCATATTTATTTCTATAGTCGTATAGTTTACATAGATTTTTTTATTATCCTGTGACATTAGATATTAAAGTTATCTACAATTGTCACTACTTCGGTCAATGCCATTTTTATATTTCAATATATAATTATTTCCATCCTCTGAGAATTATTCGGTGATTCGTAATGCGTTGTATTTCTAACGTTTTTAAGCTTTCCAGCTGTCCTGCAAGATATTGTATTGGTATTGGCAAGCCTATTATTAATTGGCTTTACTTAGCGGGCTTTACCGCGACAATCCCAACAGAAGCAGCAGCAGCGGTAGCGGCACATACGAAACGCGCTTGGGGTAAAAGCTACTTGGAGCGAGAGTGTATAAAGAAGGCACACCCTCGATACGGTCTCGCTTTTCCTGCTAGCTAGATGGCTAGCTAGCCAGCTAGCTAGGTTGCTATAGCCAGACGGGTCCTCCTCGCCGTCGGAGTGAAGAACCGTGCCCGAGCGAGGGAGACTGACTAACGAGAGAGTGGGGAATATTTAAAAAGTAATATCAATTACATTTGCATATTCACCAGGCATCCGTGGGCCGAGCGAGCGAGCCGCCAGCTTGCTTCGCAACCCCCGACTCTCAACCCACGGGGATTGTTCGACCCTCTCTGCTTGTCACCGCCGTTCGTTGCGAACTGCTTCTACCCGCCTCTTTCCCTACCCCGTATACACATAATACCGGTACCTACTACGTAGATAAAACCCTACCAACATCGTCAAATCCGCTAAATCTTCCTTATTTTATTCTCATATGTCAACTACTAATCGCGCGTTACCTCTAATGTGCCGTGTATTTGCGTTCGTTTAAAATATTCTCTTTTCCCGAATTTGCGTAACGGAATGTTTTTCCTCGTATGGGAAGGCGGAAAATGGCAGAACGGCACGTACGTGTGACACCCGTCTGGACATTGAGGCGCCGAGATACCGAAGTGCGCGATAGTGATAGTACCCTCCTATACTCGGGCTTCTTCTCGCGGTTGCGAGTCTTTTGCGACTCACAAATGCGAAATCCGCTAATGTTCCCGTTCCGATTGTTACTTTGGGGATCAAGGCGTTGTTGCCATAACAATGCCAGCCATTAAAGTCATATGCAGCTTTAATCTGCTCAAAGATTTTACAAGTATCACTCTGATTTAACAAAAAAAGTCTTTCCTGATGCTGGTGGAAAAACAAGGATACTCGTAAATGCCTACGCAGATGTCATCGAGCACGAGTGAACAATGTAGAAGCGGGGAACGGAGATAAGGATGGATGAGAGCTGCGAGAAACCTCTAGCCTAGAGCGCTTGGACTGACAAGTCGGCAGGGCATTCAGCGTAGCTAATTGCTCAAATAATTATGAAAAAAAAAAACATAGAATCTAAGAGCAAGCTCTGTATCAACGGCAATGTGTGCACGTTTCCGTGGGTGCAGCGAGCGTACATAGTTCTACGCCGCGTTGTATTATGGGAAGCTCGGGATACCGATAGCGATCGCTCGTCGTTCGTAATTAAAATAATCACGGCACCGCGAGCACAATATGATGATGATGATGATGATGATGATGATGATGATGATGAATAACAATAACAATAACAATAACAATAACAATAACAATAACAATAACAATAACAATAACAATAACAATAACAATAACAATAACAATAACAATAACAATAACAATAACAATAACAATAACAATAACAATAACAATAACAATAACAATAACAATAACAATAACAATAACAATAACAATAACAATAACAATAACAATAACAATAACAATAACAATAACAATAACAATAACAATAACAATAACAATAACAATAACAATAACAATAACAATAACAATAACAATAACAATAACAATAACAATAACAATAACAATAACAATAACAATAACAATAACAATAACAATAACAATAACAATAACAATAACAATAACAATAACAATAACAATAACAATAACAATAACAATAACAATAACAATAACAATAACAATAACAATAACAATAACAATAACAATAACAATAACAATAACAATAACAATAACAATAACAATAACAATAACAATAACAATAACAATAACAATAACAATAACAATAACAATAACAATAACAATAACAATAACAATAACAATAACAATAACAATAACAATAACAATAACAATAACAATAACAATAACAATAACAATAACAATAACAATAACAATAACAATAACAATAACAATAACAATAACAATAACAATAACAATAACAATAACAATAACAATAACAATAACAATAACAATAACAATAACAATAACAATAACAATAACAATAACAATAACAATAACAATAACAATAACAATAACAATAACAATAACAATAACAATAACAATAACAATAACAATAACAATAACAATAACAATAACAATAACAATAACAATAACAATAACAATAACAATAACAATAACAATAACAATAACAATAACAACAACAACGGAACTGCGTGGCTGCCCAACACTCTGCCAGGTACTCGAATTGTCAGCTGTAGGACATTTGAATTAAACTTTTCGGAAGAATCGTCGTCTTCGTTTCTTCGTATCAACGTAACGGATAGCAACTGCAGAAGCGGCGGTAGAAGGACCGGCACACCGTTGAATTAAATGAATTAGCCATTAAGCGGCTATTATACGGTTGTAAGGGAAAGGCGCGTAGAGAGCAGCCGGCAAAAGTTGGACGTATACGCACTACAATATCGCGTCGTCTATATTCTACTACAGCTTCAGGTGGCTCGCATCGCGATCCGGCTTTCCTTAGATATCTACAAGAGTCCTCGCTCCCTATGTATATACACCAGGGGTGCATACATTACTTTTCGTCGCTCCTGATCCCCGTCAAAACTAAGCTCCCACACCATTAAAGGGACAGGTGCCAGTGTACGACAGAACCTAGAGCTCTCTACCTTCTTTCTATTTCTCCCTCCTCCAGGGCCACGACCTTACGACAAAATTTCATTCTGCACATAAAATTTTATACATGGACCGCGATCGAACTTTACGATTATTATTAATGTTCCGTATGATAAGATAATAAAGATAGCTTTAGTAATTTTGTTAGCCCTTCGATAACCGGGGACTTTTTGCCGATCGCAAACGACCATGTCTTCTTTTAAGCACAACAAACTATACGGACGTTTGCAATACATTTTGTTCAGCGTTATCAAAACAAAACAAAAACAACGCTTCAAGGTACGTCTGTGAATTCGTACAGTTTTTTTTTTTTTTTTAGCACATTAACTTGTCATTCGAATCGTTCGAAGGTTGTGTCTTGGCAAATGCCAAGTCCTAGTTGAACACAGATCCGTGACGGGTTAAAAATAGTTTAACGTAATGCACGTTAAATAAATACGAATTATCGGGTGAACGGAGTGAAGTATGATATGATATGATAGGTGGTATCCCACTTCCGGCCAGTACACCGCACGTACTCCGAGTGTACCCGCTGATGGGAACATTTTCATTCGTGACCTTCAACCTGACTCTTCAAGCACTAACCTGAACCTTGTGCGCGTATGGGGTTTGTTGCATTTTACATTTTATTTCAGTTGAAATGTTCTCGTTGTCCGGAGGTCCCTACGTGGTAACATTATACACATCCGGTTTGGTGTCGTAAAATATGCGACGTGGATGTGAATTAGTAAATAAACTATTGAAAAATATGATAAAAGTTGCAAGGACCTTTTAAAGAAAAAATCTCCATCCCACGGACGCATCCGTGGGAATGTGAATGCCCAAGCCTGTCCGTGGATGAGCTGCAGTAGGCGCGGCGTCCACACGTACGAGAATAAGCCTCGGCAGGAGTATTCGGGGGATCAGCGAAGATCGAGTCGCGAGTGGAGCAAAAGAGAGAAGACGACGGCAGGACGGATCCAAGACGAGAGAGGTAAGTAGGAAAGGGGTCCCATATAATATGGCCGCCATCTTCTGTATTCCGAGCGTTGACGTTGCGACCGAGACGCGGCAGGAGCGGCGCTGGAGCGGCGGGAGCGGCTGAGCGTCGCTTCTCAATGCCAGTCATCTCCCGGAATGTGCCTGTGAAGCGTACTTTGTATTCTCGTACGATCGTTCGATCTCTTTGAGGATACGTTACATGCCGGACTAAACGCGCACCAATCCTCCATCGTCGTAGCCATTATCGAGGGGAATTCCTTCATTGACCTCTACTTAATCTATTCTCATATATTTATCCAATCTGCCCAATCGTTTCGTAGCGTTATCATATATATATATATATATATATATATATATATATATATATATATACAAAGTTTGGTATATATCTTTGTCATTGAACGTACGGTTCACCACTGTAATCTGGGATAAATTAGCACTCTTTACCATCACAACTCACTCGCACACAAATTAATTCCCTATAATTATGAGGCTTGTCCTTTCGAATCACTAATATTCCAAGATAGACAAGAGCAACACATAGGTGGTGGCGTCTAAATGTCTCGAGTCTGTGATCCACACGGTACCACGTGGGTTCCGTGCACGTGGAGGGGATCGAAAGTATCGCGCCACCTGTGCTTCCTCCATGCAGCTTGTACCAGAGTTTGTCAAATATTGTGACACAGAATACCGTCAATCGTTTTACCGGCAACACAGTCTCCGTCAATAATGCACGATCGGACTATCACGAAATATTTGTCGAGGCGGTAAATCACTGGGAAGATAACGAACAAGAGTTGGAATTAAAACGTAAAGAGTGTGCCATGATCGGGCAGACGAACGTACGGATAGACGGTTAACAGGAATATGAAGTTACCGCGGGCGCGGGCCCGAAGAGTGCGATCGACATTGCGCGATAGACACGTACGGAACCAGGGGTTCCTGGCAGGCAGGGCGAGGAATACGAACTAAGGGTTCTATAGCCATCCGAGGGAATGGAGCTGAGCAGAGCGGCCCGTGCCGAGGCATAGCATAGTAGAGAGCAGAGCAAGGAACACTGCCGCCGCCTTGGTCGTCGTCGTCGTACCCGCCGCACCGTCTCTACTACCGCCACCCTGGGTAGGGGTAGCCGACGTCCGTCCCCGGAGTCTTTCCTCATCTGCAAGTCGTATAACCGAGCTAATTATCAAGTTAATATGGCCATTCTGTATGGAGGGCCCTGCGGGAGTGGGCGAACAGCCGAACGGACGAACGGACGAACGGCTGTGGCAGAGCTTGGCTAAGAGGGAGAGAAAGGGATGGAGTAAGATAGAACGTCGGTGGCAAGGCGCGGTAGGGGTAGCAAGCCAGCTCTGCCTTTCACGAGCAAGCGAGACCATCCGAGTACATTGATATTATAAGTTGCTTCAATCGCTGTATTCATTTGTAAACTAACCAGGCTAAATGTATTCACAGCCGCGAGGCGGCGCACTGATAGGCGGAGCAACGGGTCCGCTGGCCCACGGAGCTCGGCGCCCGACCTTCCTTCCTTCCTTCCTTCCTTCCTTCCTTCCTTCCTTCCTTCCTTCCTTCCTTCCTTCCTTCCTTCCTTCCTTCCTTCCTTCCTTCCTTCCTTTCTTCCTTCCTTCCTTCCTTCCTTCCTTCCTTCCTTCCTTCCTTCCTTCCTTCCTTCCTTCCTTCCTTCCTTCCTTCCTTCCTTCCTTCCTTCCTTCCTTCCTTCCTTCCTTCCTTCCTTCCTTCCTTCCTTCCTTCCTTCCTTCTTGCTCGTCTTTCTTGCTCGTCTTTCTTCCTCCCTCTGGTTATCCCGTCGTCATCGCTCTCGTACTCTATTGTCAGGGTCGATCTTGTATCGTGCATGTTTCATCTTAAATTATTGAAAGAGCTCTCGCACTAACGGCATATTTATTATTCGCTTAATAATCAATATGTTGTTGGTTTATCGGGGCGTTTAGCGTGGTTATGCGTTGAGGTAAGCAGAAAGATGGTGTAAAGATTGACTTTACCGCGTTCAGAGAGAGAGAGAGAGAGAGAGAGAGAGAGAGAGAGAGAGAGAGAGAGAGAGAGAGAGAGAGAGAGAGAGAGAGAGGGAATGCGGTGGCTAAGAAAACGCTAGAGAAGCGCGGGAAAGCTTATTCTCAGAGCCGCGTGCATTACGTTCCATGTATTCAGATTTTTTTTATACCCCCCGTCGCGCAGCGTCTCGTGTATTATTATTCCTCCTTGGGCCGCATTCAGTGAGGGGTTTGAGCGCCGCCCGCTCTCTTTCGTTTTCCGACCGCGAAGACCCTGGTGGCAGCGACTCGCTATGCTCACGGTCTTGAGAGTAGAGCCCACGGAAATATGAATGCATAAATGCATAAGTGCTCCTTCCACCGCGACAGAAAGCGCAGAATACGTGCGGCAGCGCTCACTACTGGCTGCGGTCTCGCCAAAGCCTCACCCTCAACCACTCTCATCCTGTCCTGATTCGGAATTTCTTCGCTAGACCCGTTCAAATTACCGTTGCCACTCATAATCAAACACGCCCACCACAAGCCAGCCGAATTCGGCTTAGAAACGGCGAAAGTAACTCATATTTTTATTCGAATCAGATTCACATCTCATAATTTTCATCCGATAATTGTAACTCGCTTTCTCCCCGCCGCCCGATGGATGTGTAACAATGGGATCAAGTTTGAGCGATAGAGAACGAGGCAAATAACGCTTTTAATAAAGTTTCCACTCTGAGTTATTTGAATATTGTAGCATATTCACTTTTCTTACTCGAGTTTGACGACGTCGCGGAGGATAAAAGATTCGCAGGGTGAGGAAAGTAAGAAAAGCTTTCGAAGAAGGAAACGAGAAATACAAGAAGGAGATGGTTTCAGATGGCTTTAGACTTGCCAGTTTCAGGCAGGTAGCGTGTAACGGTGGAAGTAGAGAAGCGGAAGAGGAGAAGTGGAGGGATGCGAGAAAGAAGAGGTGATGATGGTGGCAGCGGCGAATCGCACCTTCGCTCATGCATGATTCAGCCGCAGTATCTCATTTCATCTGGTTCCGCAGTGTGCTAAACTATATCTCCTAATGGTAATGCTATTCCGAGGCACATATCTCTTTATATTACGTGGCCTGGCTGCTTCATGGCTCAGCGTCTCCACATGGAAGAGTGTGCAGAGAGGTATCCGCGACGATGTTGGCAAACCGCCTCTCTCCATCCTCCTTCCGCACTGTTTTCGTCCGCTTCCCCTAGTTATATCCCCCGCGAGCAAAAATCTACCCCCGTATCTCCTCGTACTTTCTCTCTCTCTCTCTCGCTCTATACACACACACACACACACACACACACACACACACACACACACACACACACACACACACACACACACACACACACACACACACACACGTGTGTGTGTGTGTGTGTGTGTGTGTGTGTGTGTGTGTGTGTGTGTGTGTGTGTGTGTGTGTGTGTGTGTGTGTGTGTGTGTGTGTGTGTGTGTGTGTGTGTGTGTGTGTGTGTGTGTGTGTGTGTGTACAGAGAGTTGGAAGCGGTCGCGGAACGCTTTTGCTCCCGAGGACGCGAAACGCCATCGAGAAGTGGAAACGGAGTCGAGGGAAGAAATAAAGAAAGAAATTGTTAGTTCTCGCTGTTTTAAATTACCATTTATTACGACACATAAAGCCGAGCAGGCCAGCGAGTCCTACCAGCGGCCATCTTGTCCCTCAACACGTATATACAAGTCACGAACGACCCAATACCATCGACTACTGTAATGTAGAATCTTCTCAAAGGCATACTATGAAATACACTATACAGTAGTATAATCGTCAGCTTCCCCTCGGCCACAACTCCATCACATTTACTACCACACGGGTAGCGTGTACTTTTTCCCTCTTGTGATTTCTTTCTTGCTCTTGTCATTTTTCTTCTTCGCCCCTTCGGTCGAGTGAGCTTTGGTAGCGGGCATCGCGCCGGTAGTATTATATATATATACACACACTCACACACATACATAACGATCATTACCTCCGGTACCTATATAATATGTATAGTGACAAGTGAGCTTTCGCTGGCAGCGAAACTGCGCGTGTCTGCCTGCAGGAAATGGCCGGAGAAAACGCTGTGACGGTCATTTTTTTTTTTTTTTTTTTTTTTTTTAATATTGTGACGAATAGATCATCTTCCTTTTCGCTGAGGGAGCGGCAACGCGCTAACACACGCACTCGCCTTGTTAAACAGCGGCTGGAAAGAATCTCGAAAAGTTTATTCGATTTCGTTGAAATGTTGTATTCACATATAGGCACTATATATAAGGTATCGGCGATATTGAGCCATTTGCACGTACCGATGATAGGTCCACCACTTATTTGAATTTGTTTTTTCGTCCGATCATGGTAAACGTCCGTCAAAAACGGCCAATCTCGAAAAATAGCGAATAACGTATCGGGAGGTTGATAATATTCTTCCGGCTCGCCGAGGCTTTGGCGAGTCGGCGGTAGCCGCAGAGGCAAAGCGGTAAAAGGGAAGGGACGAGGGAGGGTCGAGCGACTGCCGAAGCTTTCGAAGAGCCAGTCTTTCATATCGTACACGGGGGGCAGCTCGTCTATGTGGAAATGCGATCACTTAAGAGCATCCTCGGAGTATAATTCTGCTCTCGCGTCCGTTCTATGTGTTGATATGCTGTCTGTGAAAGCTGGAGCGATCGTATATTTTTTATTATTGGTCGACCACCAATAACTGCTCCTTCCCCGGTGGGGGAAGGGGCATTGGTGGTGAGTGAGTGAGTGAGTGAGTGAGTGAGTGAGAAACTCAGAGTCGAAGGTCTTTTCTATACTCTCCTCTGCTCGTGCTGCTCACACGATCGCGCTGACCACTCGAGCCGAATGCTCGCATCTTTTTCTCTCAGCAGGAACCCGCTCAGTCGGTAGCCTCCCTTTGAAGCTGAGAAAAGCTAAGGCGAGGGTTGCAGCCTGTTTATTTTGAGGGGTTTGCGCGTGTAAGCGAGCACGGCTCCGTAGAAACGATACAGCCCGTATCTTCTTCGTCCGAACTCCTTTTATCGAGTGTGGACGGTAGAGAAACGATCCTCATGTTTTTACATCGAGGCAATTTTTCTATCTCGCCCCGTTGGTTTCACAAAACCAAAAGAACGTTACTCCCCCGTCCCCCAAAGTCCGTGTTCGTTCTTACGTGGCTGTGCACTCCGCAGGTCATATCTTCTCGCTTCGCCGGTGACCTTTCTCGGAATTACGAGTGTCTTCCCTTGCTCAGTACATGTGCCAACTCAATGACAACATCTCTCAGACGCCTACTTTACCGTCTTCTATATGTAAAAAAGAAAGAACATGCCAGGCCCCGTTGATTCGGTAATATAAATGGACATCCGGAAGCTGCATTAATATTATCTTTGGTTGAGAGTAAATCGTAATATAGGATGAGTGGATACGCGTTGACAGAGTCTGAAGTAAGGTTATTTGCGGAGAAATAGTGGTCGATTGGAGCGCAGCGTCGAGTCGCCGGTTGGTTCACGTTATCGTACGGAGAGCTTTCGGCACGAAGCTCGCTTGGGATTGGTCGAAGCTCGTGGCCGAGTCGCCGTTCACCCTTCCGTCCACCCTCTCCCGAAGCTTCATTATACGATGACCTAAGAAAATCAGGCAACGTCGGCTGGCGTAGCTGGCAGTGCTGCTACTTGCAGAAGCAGTGAGAGGGCCCGAATGTTCATCCTTGAGCCACGACCGCTACCGCCTCCGCTCTCTACTGCTAACCACACACAAACGAGCGAAACGGGCGAGAAAAGGAAAGAGGATACGGCATTGCCATCGTGAACGGAGAACGAGGGCCCTCGCTCGCGAAGGAGTGCGCTCAACTACCGAAGCAGGTGGCTCTACTCAAACCCCCCCTGGAAACTCTCCTTCGTCCTACACGAAGAGCGAAGACCGCCTTCGTTCGAACGTTGGTGAGTGCACGAGGGGTAACTCATCACTTATGGATACTGATGACTCGCGCAATGAACTCACGAGGGGGGATAGCAGCAGCTACAGCCACAGAAGCCCCTGGAACGTAGACTCCCAGAGAGCGGAGAATTCGCCCTCTCTTCGCCCTCTCTTCGCCCTCTCTTCGCCCTCTCTTCGCCCTCTCTTCGCCCTCTCTTCGCTACTTTTACCTCAACTCCGGCACACTCCATCTTTCTTTTTCTCCTTTAACCCGTCGTCATCTACGTACCGGCACTTTGCCTCCCTCCCTTTCTCTTCGACAACAGCATGGAATTCCTCCCACTTTCTTCACTTCATAGGCTTCAATAACATTTTCTTTTTCCAACAACCCGTGCGAATCCATAGTGAGTACACAAGTGGAGGTGCATCCTGACATTCTTTCATCAT
The DNA here is from genome assembly GCA_917499995.1 of Ichneumon xanthorius. Taxonomy (NCBI): domain Eukaryota; kingdom Metazoa; phylum Arthropoda; class Insecta; order Hymenoptera; family Ichneumonidae; genus Ichneumon; species Ichneumon xanthorius. The sequence continues at coordinate 242,600 of OU824206.1, read as the reverse complement.
CGTTTTTAACAATTTACATAATCTTTATAGTATATGGAGAAATTTTTCAAGTTGCGTACTAATAATAAAGCAATCTTCTCGATAAGACGTCTTGTCAGTGAAATGCATTGGGGAAAATACAGACTAAGATTTCTTCTTCTTTTTACTTTGAAACTTTTGGGGCTACGATCCCGACGGGACGGTCATTCGTTTCTATTACCGGGAGGCATGGGGCGTTTGGCTCAGACCGTTCCCGGAGTTGGATTTATTTTCACTCTATGGTGTACTAGGGGTTTTTTTTTTTTTCTTTTTTTTTCTCTCTCTTTCTTTATTTTTTATTATCCCGGTTGTGTTATGGAACTCCTCGCGTAGAAAGGAGGACAGAGCAAGGCCGGAGAGTTTCAAGGGAGTCTCGTTGGCTATGTGCGTGTAATCGTCGACAAGTTATGCTACGACGATAGGATGCGTGCTGGCCGAGAAGGCGGTCGTACACGCGTATAGCCCATAGCTCTATGGATTCGCAGCTTTCTGTACGTACAAGCTACCGGCAACATTCATATACCGCGGTGTAATAGAGTATGGCGTAGCTATAGTACTGTCGGTATGGTAGTTGTGTAGGTGGACTGTCGCGTATAAGCAAACGGCCCGAGACTCCTCGCCGTATAATAAACCCATAAACACCCTCCGTCCGGCAACTGCGTGGCTCCAAGTCCCCGCAGTCGCGCAGCATACATACTATACCTACAATACGCGTAAAGTGCTGTCGCGGTCGGTATACGAGTTCCGAATGTACGTCAGCAGCATGGATACAACCAAGATATAGGTATCTATACACGTATATAGGTATATGTAGGTACTACATATATCTCAAGTGAAACACATTATTACAATTTTTGTTTTGCTTAAAAAATCATCGGAATTACTTTACCTATCTCAATTGAGATCGATTTTAAGTAACATAGTAAGGTGCGAGAGATTAAATTATATTCGCCATAGGTGTGGTAGGTAAAAGCGTTGCCATCAGCCAGGTATTCGAAGTAAGTGACGCAACCTTATCTCGTGACTTGATCAACGTCGAAAGATCGAAGCTGATACGGTTTATTTCTCTATCAGCTGTGGAACAGAAGGGGAGACGGAGGATTCGAGTAAAAGCGGCGCACGAATGCTCACACGACTCGTTGCCACGGGTTCGTTGGCGATCTCTGTATCAGATACGCGCCACTTGAACGCTAATAACGAGTTGAATAATCTGAGACTAATCGCAGTGAATCAGCATATTCAATTATTCACGGACGCGGGAGCTCTCCGGATTTCCTAGCGGCGGTGTACTCCCAACTGCTGTAGCTGCAGCGTTTGCGCATTGAATATGTCCAGAAGGTACGTAAAGCGTCAACGTATCTCGTGGGCTATTTAAACCAGAGACCTTGACACATTGATCGATTGCGCACAGACAGTACTATACGCACTACGCAGTAACGAACCTATTCAGCAAAACCCGTTTGAGCAATTTCAAGGAAGAGATTATAAAAAATAATCATACAATTGGAAAGAGTTGAAAATGTACAGTGTGTAGATATCATCACGTGGCAGGCCGAACATAATCGATTCCGGAACTTTATGCTCATGCTCATGCTCATGCTCATGCTCATGCTCATGCTCATGCTCATGCTCATGCTCATGCTCATGCCCATGCTCATGCTCATGCTCATGCTCATGCTCATGCTCATGCTCATGCTCATGCTCATGCTCATGCTCATGCTCATGCTCATGCTCATGCTCATGCTCATGCTCATGCTCTTGCTCATGCTCATGCTCATGCTCATGCTCATGCTCATGCTCATGCTCATGCTCATGCTCATGCTCATGCTCATGCTCATGCTCATGCTCATGCTCATGCTCATGCTCATGCTCATGCTCATGCTCATACTCATGCCCAAGAGAGTCGAAGTGATTAGGAAGCCTTGGACGACCTTGCCGTCTTGGAAGCATCACCGAATAAGGTATAATGGTCTTGTAGCATACTCTCGTACCGGTGCAAGAGTAGCCTGTTTTGAATTGAGATACGTGTAGTGGAAATAACTAATGGCTACCTGAGCAGTATGGAAGAAACCTGCTAGTGACATATCATGTCGCTGGACCTTAGAGGTTAGAGAAGCGCTATACCGAAGGCGCATCAACGAAACAAACAGCCGGAGCGCGCACACGATGAATTAAACATACCTATGCTGTTTAATAATTAACAAGTTCCCATCGGCAGGAGGCACGTCGGTGGAAGCCAGGCATAGCATGGTACTTAACCGTATACTATCAGGGTGTAGTAAGTGCGAGAGGCTCCTTCCTCCTTGCCCCTCCTCTCCTGTAGTCTCACTTCGGTAACAGCTCGCACGCGGCGGCGCCCTACTATCTTTACCTCCGCGTATAAGACTCGAGCTAAGACGAGCTGTGAATTACGAATGACGATACAGTTAGCCGAGCTCACTTAGTGCACGTTCGGATTACCCATCGCCACTCGCTAATCGCTTGCCATCCTATCTGCATACACTTGTTACCCAAGATTTAACATAGATTATGTGGAATAGCCTCGTGCAAATGAACCATGCAGTATATCCAGACGACTGATGAGAGCCCGATTCTTATAAAACTTCATGATTTTTTATATCCCGTGCTGGAGAAAGATTCGTTTATCTCAGGACTGACTCTATTGTCCTTGATATTTTTTTTTTTTTTTTTTTTTTTCTTTCCATTCACGATTGAAAATTTTATTCCACACACAATATACATCTTTCGTTAATCATCACTGTCAAGGAATAGCTGATTTATGTAGCTCAACATCGCTCCTATTGAGATAACAAAGCAATTAGAAGCGAGGAATTGAGAAGCTAGGGAAGTACTTTGAGAATATTGTACACACACGCACACACACACACTATCGGGGTCGCGAGTTGAGCAAGCCTCGTGAGCAAAGGTAAAAGAGGGAAATTAAGGAAGGGAGTAACGACACGAGAGCCGTGACGCTGCGGCCGTACGGATTAATTAGCGATAAGGCTTCTAATGAGTGGCAGGTGAGTCGCTCGGAGGAACTCGAGCGACCACGGAGGGACTGAACGGTCAGCGCAGCAGACCGCACGCAACGCTTACTCGTATTGGTACGATATATCGACACCCGTACCTATACATACGTCGAGTTCGATTTGTTTCATTTACTAAATGATATATTAGATCGTGACACGAGCAACGTTTATTCAATTTTTAAAAAAATGTATTTTAATCAAAGAAATAATGTCTACCCCGTTGGATATTTTGCGACTTCCCGCCAATGGTTGTGAGAGATTACTCGATAAAGTAGAGAAGCGTTTGAGGCCAGGTGAACAACACCTCGCGTCTCGCCAGCATCACGAGCAGTCACGTCCGATGAATAAATAGTGGGCCACGTGACAGAGGCGTGAGCGAGGTGCGATACGATGGAACAATGCCATCAGGCCTCTTCGAGGAGGAATGTCACATGCCGCACCTATCTTTCCAATTTGCCGTTTGTGCCCACGGAAGTTAAAAAAAATTTAGCTACCTTTATACTGTCCCATTAAACCGTTGGCGCTATTTCTCTCTATATTTCCCGACATACTTTCATACACTCCCCTCCAGAAATGAATTGGTACCTATACGTTTCGAAACACCATCTATAAATATACACGAATAAATAAATAAATAAATAAATAAACATCCCTCTTTCCACAGAGTTAAAAATAAGTCTCTGCAATTGATTTAACGACAAGTTGATATTACGAGGAAAGAGAGAAAAGAGACGCGCGGCTATAAGAGGTACGCGGTGAGTAACGTTCTGGCAATAAAGATAATCGCGATGAACGGGGGTGTGTTGGCACGTTACACGGTATTAGAGTACACCGGAACTGGCTGACCAACGTTAGCGAACGTCGTACATATCACACACCGTCACCTCAGTCTACGGGTGTGAATGTATCTACGCTCAGACGGTCTTATTATCGGGTCGGTGCAATTAAAGAAGGAAGCCTAGAAATTAGCGGGTGGCGAACGGGTAACAGGTAAATATAGAGCGTGGCAGGCGGCTTGTATAGTCCGTACCGGCCCGACTAGAGGTGTAGGATACCGCGAAGGAACTGCCGGCGAGTAAAGAGTTGCCGGTATAGAGGCAGCGGGAGCGAAGGAGTGAATAAGGAAACCATCAACTCCTGAATATGCATGGGCCAAAAGGAACGGTACAAGGTACGCGATAAGGGTCCACTTATTTTTCCTCCCTCTCATTTTATTTCTCCTTCTTATTTTATTTTCGCACTAACTGTCACAGCTACGACCCCCACCCCCTACTCCACTTCCTCCTTTTGTACTCATTTTATTTTCGCTTGTCGTGCTTCCACAGACCTCGTAATTTCCGCCTATAGCTCATTTTTAATCTATATAAAGTAACCGTGTAAAACGCTCTCTCGTCAATATCCTATCGGGGCTCGTGTTAATCTTCACGGTATCTGACCTTTTCCACATTGTTCTCTTAACTTGAGAGTTAAAAACAGCGACACGTGCATGCATTTTGAAATTTGAGCATCTTTCGTGAGGATAGCTTAATATATATATATATATGTATATATATATATACACACACACATATATATACACATATTTTTACGATCTCCGAAACGAGAGACCCCGGCCATTTGGAGGGATTTTCGTGAACGACGGCACGCGAGAGGGAGAGAGGATCGCGAGGGTTCGCTGAGGGTCGGAGAAACTCGCGAATTGAATTAATGCGACGCAACAGCGAAACGTTAACGTCGCGTTTCTCGTACAATCGGGAGCCGTAAAACTGTGAGCGTACCGCCCGTAGCCAGGACAAGAGAGCCCCGACGACGACTCTTCCTACCTCGTTGTACTTCGTACCTCGCCAATGAATATTTTTATTTAATGCCCCATTAGCGTGCCGAGCGAGCACAAGCGAGCTTTCACAAGTGCGATCGACCTTCTCGACTCCTGCTCAATGGCCCGCGGCGCCTTTTCTGTGGAGGCTTTTCGTATCTTCGACTCCCTTCCCAAGTCGCAGAATCATCTAAATCAGGAAACAGAGTAAAACGCTTTCCCTCTTACCGCACTTATTCCGCGCACCTTCAACAAGAATACCGTACAAATTTAACGATGCTTCAATAGTTGCCGTTGCGAGTAAAACCCGCACAATATACTGCCTTCTCGAGGCCGTAATGGTCGATCAAAAGAGTCATGAATATTCATACAAGATTGTGACCTGCCATGCATGCGTGCTACCGACAAGCAATCGCATTGTAGGGTATATGTATAACAGTCGCTGCCAGTGATAGAGGGTTTCGTAGATTTTCACACGAGTTCCGGCTAGCTATGTGAAATAGGTAAGTTGGCATGACGTTCGGCAACTGTCGAAATTCTGGTCAAAAGCATTCGAATAATTGTCCACTTCCAACACCAATTCCCTTTACGATTGTCGCTGTTGGGTTTATAGCAATTTGCCGATGTAAATGGCGTCGAGTGTTTTTTGTTAGAAACAAACGATTAACGCTTCGAAGCTGCTCTTGAGAAACAAAAAAAATGTGTGTGTGTGTGTGTGTGTGTGTGTGTGTGTGTGTGTGTGTGTGTGTGTGTGTGTGTGTGTGTGTGTGTGTGTGTGCGCACATATACATATACATTTGTCCCGTGGCTGTACACAGGACACTTCCGGGGGCATAGCTGACAGGAAGGAAACGCGAAATAAATATAGCGACGTGAACGGCCCCGGCGGTCGGAGAGTGCCGGGAACCGACCGTCGGCCACTGGCCACCGGCCACAGCAACTGGAACTGGACGCCAGCCGGGCCAGAAAGATACATATTTTTAAATATTTTAGTCACGGCTCCGCAATCGCCCCGTCACGCAGCCTTGCCACCTTATACCGGCTTCTACCTATTACGTACATACTACTTAGTAGGTACTACCTCGGCGGGTGGATATTAGCCACGGTATACGTACATAGTACCTTAGACTTGCAACGTAAACGTACACGAACGTGCTGGGATGTACGCGAATGGCTCTCGTTCTCTTCTTAACCTTCTATTTCCTATTTAGTTTACCGAGCAAGGCTGTATCGACGAAGCTACATATTCGTACACGGCATTTGTCATACTTTTGATACTTATGACACTACTCGTCCAACGACGATACAACAAATCTTATTCTTCGATGCTCCGGATATCTCATACAATTATTCCCATTATCCGAGTTATCGTCAGAGAGCTTTAAATAAAGCAGGAATGACCGGTAATAGTTCTGTAAGTCCGTGTGAACGCGGCAAACGGAAAAAAAAAATCTCGTTTCATTTAAATCAAGACATCGAGGACGTCGTCAACGACGACGCCTTTGTCGGTGGAAGTGTTGCGGAGCCATCTTGTCCTTGTGGTATATGAGTTTCCAATGCGGTACCGCATGACATTCTTTGTCTTGCCGCTCTGACGACTCCTTGTATACACCTCTTATTATATGATCATCGCCTCAGTCGAGTCATCCTCATCATCAACACCGTGTAGTTCAAGTACTTGGCATTATTATTTTTCGATATTTTAATGTATCGTATCAATTTATCGAAGATTCTCAGGATGGTTGAGTAAACCCTCCAAGATATACTCAAACACGTATGTAATGAGAAAACATGGATGATTGAGGGCCAATCCTAAATATCGTGTTTGAAGCGAGCAGACCTTGCTGTGGACGAAGACGAAGACGAAGACGAAGACGAAGACGAAGACGAAGACGAAGACGAAGACGAAGACGAAGACGAAGACGAAGACGAAGACGAAGACGAAGACGAAGACGAAGACGAAGACGAAGACGAAGACGAAGACGAAGACGAAGACGAAGACGAAGACGAAGACGAAGACGAAGACGAAGACGAAGACGAAGACGAAGACGACGACGAAGACGAAGACGAAGACGAAGACGAAGACGAAGACGAAGACGAAGACGAAGACGAAGACGAAGACGAAGACGAAGACGAAGACGAAGACGAAGACGAAGACGAAGACGAAGACGAAGACGAAGACGAAGACGAAGACGAAGACGAAGACGAAGACGAAGACGAAGACGAAGACGAAGACGAAGACGAAGACGAAGACGAAGACGAAGACGAAGACGAAGACGAAGACGAAGACGAAGACGAAGACGAAGACGAAGACGAAGACGAAGACGAAGACGAAGACGAAGACGAAGACGAAGACGAAGACGAAGACGAAGACGAAGACGAAGACGAAGACGAAGACGAAGACGAAGACGAAGACGAAGACGAAGACGAAGACGAAGACGAAGACGAAGACGAAGACGAAGACGAAGACGAAGACGAAGACGAAGACGAAGACGAAGACGAAGACGAAGACGAAGACGAAGACGAAGACGAAGACGAAGACGAAGACGAAGCAAGAGGCGTAGAATGAGTACGAAGAGAAGATGAGGTAGGGAAGATTCGTAGTGGCACAGGGTGCGGTGGAAATGAAGGTACCGGGCCTGGAAAAATGCGAAGCTCTGTCTCTCCGAATACATTTCCATACATCAAGCCGCCGCCGCCGCCACCGCCGCCGCCACCGCCGCCGCCGCGTCTCCGCGAGTTCGAGCGAGCGGAGAGTGCGCTCTCTCTGTCTCTCTCTCACGATGCCGACCACAAGGAGGACCCGGCTGTGCCTCCGTGTGCACTATATTCTCTCGGCCCAGCCCAGTCTAAGCGATGCTGTGGCAAGCTCGCGCTATACGAACACGAATTGTTGGCTGCGACGGTACGCTGGGTAGCCATAGCCACACCGGATAAGGCCGCCACCGGAATAAATCCAACTAATTAGACTAGGAAAAACCGCGGATTAATTACCCGTCTTCCTGTTTCCCCGCTCCCTTCCCGACGTTATGGGGAAGTTCCATTTTCCGCCGGAAAAATATTTTGTTTTTTTTTTTTACTGTTTACGAGGGAGATGTTATTGCTTTGCGGAATCGTATAAAAGCTGACGAAACTTGTAATGAGCCTGGACAACGTTTAGGTTAGTATCCATGTATCTGCGAATGCACTTAATGCTACATTCGATATCGTGATTTTGGAAATAACACGAGCACACATAGACATAGGATGTATCTATTTATCTATTCCAACGAGAATGCTAGAAAAGTGGAAGAAGAATACGATAAATGCTATTAGCCGCAACGACGTTCCTCCGTGCGCACGATTACTTACCGGAGTTCTCTCGGAACGATTCGACGACGGCCTCTCTTGTCACGGCTTAGGTTTATCACCGGCTTAGGTTTTCGCGGCTTAGGTTTATCACCGGCTCAACCAAGTTAGCGAAGATATAGTATAATGTTGACACTGCAGAAATGATTGACTCATCTGTACCAAAAAATGCGTTCATCTCATTGTTGACTCCCTCGGAAGAATGATTGCTCTATACCTACACCCAAATAGAGCGACTACCCATTTAACGGGAATGTCGTTTACACAAGTAAATTCGAGCGTGAAAATGCTGATGCTCCACTGGCAAATAAAATGCTCAAAGGAATAAATGCATTCTTCCCGGGTTGGGAACAAATACTAGAGATGAAGAGGAAAAGTGTGTAGAATGACAAGGGTGAAGGGCGAGATGGGGTGGGGGGGGGGGGGCGGAGGAAAGGGTGAAGTGTCACGCCGGGAGTCGAGCCTAGGAAAGTGCGATCAAGCTCTCTATATTTCACTTCACCGCTCTTGGTTCCCCGTATCTTTACGGCTCGGGATAGATAGGTATAACACCGTGTGCGGGATTGTACGAAGCGACGGTGAGAATATATAGGTGAGGGTTGGAATCGCGGGATGCGAGAAAGCGAGCTCCGAGTGTTTGCGAGCCGCTCGAAAGCTCTCGGCTCGGCGGAGAGTACGGAGTGCGGAAGGACGGATGGAAGGCTGAAATGCAGATTCCTCGAGGCGCGACGACTCTCGAGGTTCCCCCCGTTCCATAGTCGTTGCTCGCTACTGCTTTCCTCTCGTTCGTTTGGTTCGGGTGTGCCGAGCCGAAGCCGCCTTACCTCTCTCGCTCCGCTGCTTGCGCTTGATCCCACGCTCTTACGCCTCCGCAAACCCAGACGGACTAAACTTCCATCTATGTATATCCAGCATCCATTCGTACGTCCAGCATTCGTTTGTCAAACGATGTTTCCAAGTGGTATTCGCCGCCCGCTGTACACTCGAGTCTCACCGCTGCCGAAAGTAGTCGGGAGACTCGAGCCTTCGCACTCGTCGTAACGTCGGATCTTTTTAATTTAGATAACACATTTTTATATTTACTCTACTTTTTCCTCCTACTTTCTGTCTCTCGGCTGTATTCCGGCTGTATTCCGGCTGTCTTTTTACTTGCCTTGTCCCCAGGCAGTCGAAGGTATACGTGAGTGAATGAAAGATTAAAAGTGTTGGGAGAAATATAATGCAGGGATATAGACACGTCGCCGAGTTAAAACTTCAACTCACAGGCAGGCTCCTATCTAATAATTCATTTTATGGAAATTTCTACGTCCCTCCGCCATTCCTGTACGCTTCGAGGGGTCAACATATTTTCCCAAAAATTTAGCATGTACGATTCCGCACCGATAAATCAAACTGACCGCGCCGGACGAAGCTATAGAACCCACACTACCGCCGATATATCTCCGTCGGTATAGACATATAGGTACCTCTACCTACTTTAATGTTTTATCCAGAACAATATTACAATCGCTATCCGACGGGCTTTGGTGCCAGTTTAATTTCCTTCTCTCTTCGGTCAGATGAACTTGCGCACGGCTTGTGAAAATTCATATCCTTGTAAAAATAATGCGTGCGAGTGCGCGCGGGCTATATAGACAAGGTATTAAACGGGGTCTGCTCGGTCTTCTTACTGTTTAAAACGAACGACGGACGACGGGTCGACGGGTCCCTCAGATTTTCGTCACCCTTCGAACTGTCAGTCTCGCGTAACAAGATCGACGCGCGTTTTGTCGTTTTACGCGGATATTGGACGTAAGAAATAAAAGCAAGGTGATGCAACCGGGTTTGTAGAATGGCGTCGGCGTCGAGACGATAGAAAAGGAACCGGCCTTCTTCTCCTGACTGAATAAAAATTATGGAATATGTTGCATATAAAGTGAGTGAAAAACAGACGGAGATGATGTATTGCTCGATGGTACGAAAGAGGGTGAGAAGATAACGCCCAACGCCATCAATCACGGTCCATGGCCGGCAATGACGCGGCTGACTCTCCTCCCTTTAGTTTTCTCACTCGTCGTTCATACCCTGTCCGCGTTTTTCTCCTTTCCACGATGCCGAGGCATGTCTCCCGCACCATTGTCCACTTACTCCATCAAAGGACTCGGTTTTTATTTTCCGACCTTCCCTCTAAAATATGAGTATTTTTACTCGACATTGGTGTCGGAAATCAAGAGCCAATAAGCTCTCGAGTACGCGAGTCCTTTATTTTTAAGGGCAGGTCGGTTTTATGTGCGTGGCGGTGGAAGGATTATCAGAGCGATAAGGAATTGTGTGTCCGAGCGGAGGGTTGCGGCGTGACGGTTACAGTCACGGTTACGCTCACCCTTCTCACAATAAGGTAGTAGAAGGCAGAGTCGAAGGAGCGCATCAGACGGTGAGGCCGTGTTGTTGGCTGTTTCTCCCGCAGTGGCCGAGCCAGTGGTCGAGCCAGTGGCCAGCTCTTAAGATCCTATCTCGGAGGTCACGGTGCTTATGCGCCTGCCGCTAACATATTTTTAAGTACCGCGTACCGCTCGGCGTACGCTACAGCGTACCGAACCTCCTATGGCTGTAGTTTGTACATTACCAAGATACCTACTCGCAACGGGCTCTCACGCACGGTGCATTTGGTTTTATTGCCGGTGGGATGACAGGCTGCGTTGAGAGAGACGGCACCTGTCGGGCAAGGTGTTTCCAAACTTGATCTCTTTCGAAGAAGGCTCACCTTCCTACCGGGGGACAAACTAACGATAGCGCAATGACTTTTCTTTTTTTTTTCATGAATTTTTTATATCCTCCCGTCAACAGTAAGTGTTGTTGGAGTAAGGCGGGAAAACTAAGTTCTCTTTAGCTCAGCTTATCGTCATTGACGCGCATTCTCCCGGTATAATAATGAGGCAGTCTCCCACAGAATACGATGAAAACCTTGTGGCTATATTATTCTCACGCCAGCTCCGCTCCTCTTTCTAACGTTATTATTGTATCAAAATTTTCGATAATCTCATGTAGTAGCATGCATACGGCTGTTGGATACGAAACGCGCGGCACGCGCCCTCGCGCGTGCAGGTGAATGTTGGAGCGCAGGTGGAACGGAGGATCGAGAATCTCCTCGAGAAACGAGGTGGCTCGGGGCACTCGCTTACTCGCCGGGTTCGGGGATCGGCTAGCAATCGCGGGTATCCCGGGCAAGATGCAACCCACTTGCACCTGCGACTTTTCTGTCAGTTACAAACAACAAGATGCATTATACGCGCACCTTTCTTCGCTTACAGTAACTTCCACGTACACGGTTGGTAATACGCGTTGGAAAACCAACTGCGAAATTCTTCTACGTCCATTATACCGATGTACGTACTAACTGACATCTTGCTATTAAAGTATCTAGTCACCTATCGCACGTAGAAACTAGTTCGTATATACGGGTCATTTGGGTATGCGCATAGATCTGCAGTTCATTAGCGAGACCAAGACTCAACACCTGACTTAACCATGTACCTACGATCATAGGCCTATTCGTTATCAGCAACATTACCCGTATTGGAAGTTCTTACCAGACTTTTTATCAACCGAGCATTTAAAATTCTTTAAATAAAATTTTTATCAAAAAGCATAAATAGGATGGATTTCTACCTTATCCTTGGGGATGGTTGCGATCCGATGGAAAGCTCTATATTTGGATCGTTGGTAGCAGAAACGGGGCGTGCGGTCGGATAAAGCAGTGACGGATAACTGGGTACCGCTAGCGGGGAAAGAGCCCCGAGAGCTTCTCGACGGAGCTTTGTATGGCCCGTAGCGCCTTTCCTTGGCGACTTCCGGCAGCTGGCCCTCCCCGGAACTGCAGTTCCGGCATTGCACGCGAGATCCCTCCCTTATCGGTTGCTCTCTTCCTCGGAGACTGCCTATCCGTTCGATCGTTTTTCGTTCTTTGTCACGTATGCAGGAATCGGGTTCGTCATAGCGGTGCTCTTTACAAAGAGTACAGAGACATAGCTAACTGCCATTCCTCTCCCGGTCGCGGACGAAGGTGCTATCACAAAATTCACATGATACACATAATACTCGCGTCTCTGCACCGAGACATGACAATTAATCGTCGACTACAGATCACTATCGTTGCGGTAGATCTTTTTTTCTTTTTTTTCTACTCCCTATTGTCCTCACTTGCATGCTACAGAATCCAAAGTTTAAGCTTATAATTGTTATACATTTCTTTTTTCTTGTTCCGTTGTTTGTAGCGCGACTCGGAGAAACAAGCCGGCAGGGTAACAAGGTGAGGAAATTCCGTATATCGTACGGAAAGAGGTCTATCAATTATTACTGAGTAATTGTGGTGGCGTATTCTGGAAAAGTTCTTCTCGTCTCGAAGCCCTTGTACTCTTCCGAATTAGTTTCAATATAAACGATGAGTTTTTTTTTTTTTTACACCAAGTGAAAAAAATCGATCCGTATACATATATTAGCCAATCGAATTCCAAGCGGTTATATTCGTAGGTACATAGGAGTTTACCGAGGGTATAGCCAAGTGGTGGCGAAAGATATTGAGGTATAGAGGTTATATTATACATAGAGGTAGCAAGAGTGTACGGCGGTGATTGATTTTTGTCGTGGCTTTGCTTGTACCTCGATCCCACTATCCGCAATTCTGCGGACCGGCGGTCGTGCGGCGAGCCCGACGTCGGCGTCCCGACGCCGTCCACCGATTGGCGGTTACCGTCCCCGGGGGGCGTCGCTAATCACCAGACCGTGCACGCCGGAGCTTCGTCAGTCTACTGCACTCGCTTCGAAAGCACTCCACCGTGTACCGGGACACACGCACACTCATTCGCCTTTCCCTCGCTCTTATTCCTATTCCCATGTACGCCCAACCCAATCCCTTTCCCTCTTTTTTGTTTTTTTTTTACCTACCTTCTTTCATCTCTCATACTTGCATTTTTCGACTCTCCATCTTCTTCTACTTCACTGTCGTCCAATCTCTTCGAGTACGCGCTGGTCCATCTTAAGGCGACATTATCTTTAAGAGATTCGGACAGAATCGTGCGGACTATACACACGCACACGCACACGCACACGCACACGCACACGCACACGCACACGCACACGCACACGCACACGCACACGCACACGCACACGCACACGCACACGCACACGCACACGCACACGCACACGCACACGCACACGCACACGCACACGCACACGCACACGCACACGCACACGCACACGCACACGCACACGCACACGCACACGCACACGCACACGCACACGCACACGCACACGCACACGCACACGCACACGCACACGCACACGCACACGCACACGCACACGCACACGCACACGCACACGCACACGCACACGCACACGCACACGCACACGCACACGCACACGCACACGCACACGCACACGCACACGCACACGCACACGCACACGCACACGCACACGCACACGCACACGCACACGCACACGCACACGCACACGCACACGCACACGCACACGCACACGCACACGCACACGCACACGCACACGCACACGCACACGCACACGCACACGCACACGCACACGCACACGCACACGCACACGCACACGCACACGCACACGCACACGCACACGCACACGCACACGCACACGCACACGCACACGCACACGCACACGCACACGCACACGCACACGCACACGCACACGCACACGCACACGCACACGCACACGCACACGCACACGCACACGCACACGCACACGCACACGCACACGCACACGCACACGCACACGCACACTCACACCCACACGCACACGCACACGCACACGCACACGCACACGCACACGCACACGCACACGCACACGCACACGCACACGCACACGCACACGCACACGCACACGCACACGCACACGCACACGCACACGCACACGCACACGCACACACGCACGCACGCACGCACGCACGCACGCACGCACGTACGCACCTAGTAGTTATGGTATTTGCAGAGGCATTAAAAGTTGTATAGTAATAGCCAAGAAAATTCTATCGGAACAACAGCAACAAGGGCTCGATTATATGGCGGATAGTTCATACATAGTTGGATGACGTTCGCCTGGAAGAAAAGGGATAGCAAAGAAATACTTCCGGCATTTTGGAGTAGAACTACTTGGTAGCGTCCTTAGCTCGTTTAAAATTTTTTTTTAAGTACTTGGCGTCGAGACGCTACCGCGTCTCTTGATCACGGTGGGGGGCGATTGCTGAACGGGCAGCTTGACGAAGCTCGGCGACGTTCGGCGACTCTCGGCGACTCTCGGCGACTCTCGGCGACTCTCAGCGACTCTCAGCGACTCTCAGCGACTCTCAGCGACTCTCAGCGACTCTCAGCGACTCTCAGCGACTCTCAGCGACTCTCAGCGACGCTCGACAACGGGAACGGTGAAGCTGTGTGAAGAACTGGCGTGAGACGCCGTCCGGTGAGTGGGAGGAACCAATGGACATGCGCGGGTGTGTCGCGACACTACGACCGCGACCTTCTGGCCACCTCCAGAAACAAAATGGCTACCCTGTCGCAGAAGCTCGTCGACAGATGGCGACAGTGACTGTCCGAGTGAATGCTTTTTAATACCATTTACTCTTTTCGCTATTTCCTTTTTCTTGTCGACTGCCACTTTAATTTCCAAGACTTCGAGTACCCGATTAGTAGGTAACTGAGGACTTTTCTACTTTGATCTCAAATATATTTTGTCACTTGCTGCGCTTCACTCCAATATTTAATATATATGGACACACACACACACACACACACACACACACACACACACACACACACACACACACACACACACACACACACACACACACACACACACACACACACACACACACACACACACACACACACACACACACACACACATATATATATATATAAAATTAAAGGAATATTGGAAAACATTTGAGAAACGAGTATCTTGTTATCCATTGAGTTTGTTGAATTAATATTTAACGGTCGAGTTGTTGAGGTGACATTGATTGGCGAGTGGCAAAGACTGCCCGCCGGTTGCCGCTCCGCTGCCGACAGCTCCGCTGGCTATGGCTCAATGTTTTTAGGACGGTAGATAGGGAACTCGTAGCACATCATGCATATTCAACGGCACTCTCAACTCCTCCGTCACGGAGGGAAAGAACACCCTCTATATCCAGCTCCGGCCACCCATCCACCGCAGTTCGAGCCCCCTTTCAACCCCTATCGCACGACGGAGAGAACATAAGGGATATAAAGAGTATGAGGCCACACTGGCTGCCTTTCGCATGGGTTATCGCATAGTCCTTCTTTCATACTTCTCCTAATTTTTTCACGACACGATATAAAATTAGAGCTAAATGAGTTAAATTTGTTGGCAAGAAGGCATGTAAGTAGAAGGCAAGTAAGTAGGCGTATCGTAGATAGATCCTACGAGCGTGTGAGTCGCTCGTTTGTTATCGGAAGGAAGCGCGGCCCGGCGTAGCGCGACGTCCGAGAGCGAGGTCACCTCGCGTACATCGGCGCTCGTACTGAGTCCACGCGCGGGGGGTTTCCGTGCTTTCGACGTGGCCTGCCTTGACCTCACGTGCCGTTCGATTCACAGACGCCGATAAGATAGCCCTGTGTACCGTACAAAGGGCTGCGCCACGTCGCCGATACTACCTACCTCCAACTCTTATACCAATGTTAAAGAATATACAGAAGGCGGTTCGGGATAATCCAGAGAGAAATTAAAGAGTGTTGGAAAGATTCTATCCTATAGCGAGGGTTGCGGCAACGAGGACTTTACACGGAAGTTGGAACCGTCTTTGGTTACGACCCCAATAAATTTCGGGAACGGAGGATTTTCCCGTTGAGAACTACGGGTTTCAGTGCAACGGCCTCGGCCAAGTTGAGTCCGTGGCTTTCGGTTGTGGTTCTCCTCCGCCTCTTCCATGGAGATTGATATTCCTCATCTTCTCCTTTGATATCCATCCCCTGTGAGGAAGCCAAGGACTATCTTGCGTACCTCCTTCCTTCGTCTTACTCCAGTCGTTGAATGTGTGTGCTATATCACACGAGAAGACAGATCGAACGAGCCTGTTTACACCGAGACCCGATCATTCGCCATATTAATTAATTTTCTTTGACGGATCCCGACTCATCACCACCCACAGTCGCTAGCACTCCTCGACGAACTAGAGAAGGGCCTAACGAAGTTGATGGTAATAATTTGTTTTTCTTTTTTCCTTTCATTCGTTTTCCAATTCGAGCCTGAAAGAAATGTTTTCTTTACTCATGCATGCAAAATCCTCGTTTGCGCACCATTCACAGGCATGCAAAATGGCTGATTCCCGCACGATACGCAAATGCGATGCGCAAAATAATTTCACCGGTGCGCAAAATGCCTTCACCAGTGCGCAAAGTACTTTGCGCACTGTTACCAAGCGGTTGCTATGGTAATATCGAGGCGACCGAGGCGTTACAGGCATGCGCCATTGAGCATGCCTGTGAATGGTGCACAACTTGGATTTTGTATTGCCTTCGTAAAGAAAAATATGGTTCGATGCACGAGGCCATCTCGCTTCTTGCGCACTGCTCGTTGTGGCCTCTAGTATCGAAATATACTATTCTAAAAGATTAACACGGGTATCAGCGTTCTTGGGGTGTTACTTAATTCATATTCTCTTTAACGTCTTAAATCGCATAAGTGATTTGATAAATGGATATCGAATGACGGATGGAAACAGAAGAAGACAAAAAAAATGTTATTTTCAATTGACCGCATACCAAGGGAGTGTCCCTATTCTTCCGTATTGTTCTTCATTTCTTCTTTTCATTTCGTTTCCGTTGTTTAGCGAGAGGCGCGACAATCAATATCGAGGTGGGAACAGGGGTGGTACGACTCGAAGGGTGCCTTGGCGAAAGTACGATGGAAAGGGAAGGGAAGGGAAGGGACGCTAGCCGATGGTAACGGGCCGAGTCAGGATGGCAGTGGCGGCGGCGGCGGCAGGTCAGACGGAAGCGAAGATGATGGTGAAGGGAAAGCGGAACGGGGATGAAATAGCAAAGGGGGTGGCGCCTCATATTTTGCTCATTAGCGTCAGCATCGTCGTCAGCGTTGGAAGGCCCTCACCACGCGCAGCGAACCGCTAAGGGTGGAGCGGGACCATCCATCATCTTGTCCTCTGTTTCACCCGTCGAGGAGGAAAGGCGGTCCACCGCCGACGGACTCGTTCGCGCTTGCACGTCTCGTCTGCCACGTTTTCTCTAACCACTACCAGACGATCCGTCCTTTCGCTCATTTTACCGAGACTCTCCGAGACAGTACGCTACACGCAGTTCGCAAAGAAAAATCGCATTAATCATCTCCAAGCAAAGTTTAAACGATTAATACGACCTTCTTGGTATATATTTCATAATTATCATCCATATACGGATTTCGTAGGACAAGCGATAATCAACCAAGGTTAGAAAGATGTACCCACAATCGGCTCAGTAAAATATAACATTCGTTTTATCGTTACCCACCTAGTTTCGCATGAAATCTGGTTTTAGCGACAGATCGTAAAGCGATTTATGCGTACGACCGGCTGTAACGCCAGACAGTAAATGGTTAGCACACGCAGGAGAACGCGTAACGGCATTTTAGTACGTATCTGGGTGTAGCTATTGCTCTCAGTAACCTCTCCCCCGTCAGAAATATCGTTAAATAGTTCCGCGAGCGTCAGCTCCTTTCTACTTAAAAAAAAAAAAAAAAAATTATATAGGGTAGAGCGGGGCAAAATGGGGCAACGGGGCAAAACGTCATTTTCCAATAATTTTTGGATGCCCGAATTCGCCCTATTGGATACATCAGGCTTTTCTGCCGAGTTTTGCCACCTTGTCCGATCCAAAAATGATTGGAAAATTTAGCTTTGCCCAAAAACCCCATTTTGCCCCGCTCTCCCCTATATATATATATTTTCTTATGACATTATCGATACAATATGCCGTCGATCTTGGACGATACTCATCGAGACGCGTGCTCATTTTTTTGTCGAGAAAGTTTCGATATACGCATGTGCCAATTGTATCTGTACGCAACGAGAACGACGTCCGAGTCGTTCGGCAAGCGAGAGAATCGAGATACGGTAAGGTACGTTAAAACGTTAAATTCAAGATTCGAGAGGCGGAACGGCGCAAACATTGGAGAAGAGAGGGTGGATCGCGTGGGATCTAAGAGTAGGTAGATATAGCAGCATTAGGGGAGATAGGAAAGGGTGGGTGCGACGTGGCGTACCGGTAGTGGTGACGGAATGAGATGGAGTGAGCTCGAACGGGTAGAGAGCGCGCAAGGGAGCGAAAGGGCAAGAATAGAGGTGGATGGGTTGCGCTTGCGAAGAGGCGATCCGGTGGAACGGGAGATCGGCGCGTGGGGGCGTATAGCGACCACGGTAGTCATAGAAACGCGCACGCGCTCACGAACTTTGGCCCTGTCCAACTCGACGACGGCCCTTCGACGTACCGAGCCTCCTCGCCGCTTATTCGAGCCACCCTCTCTCTCTCTCTCTCTCTCTCTCTCTCTCTCTCTCTCTCTCTCTCTCTCTCTCTCTCTCTCTCTCTCTCTCTCTCTCTCTTTCTTTCCCGTTCTATGGCTGACTCGCCCCGTTAATACGCACTAAACACCCCATGGCCTGTACGCGAGCTTTACGGCGTTACACGCGTGTTTACTCCGCCAAGTGCGGAGCAGCACAACGTTACACACGTACGATAAATGCTCGAGGATCGTACTTCCGCGATCCCGCGATCCTACATCCCTTCTAGATCTCTATACTCTGCCCTCTCATTCTCACTGTCCTTTCTACGATACATTGAACATTTTTATTATCCCCGAAATACTTTGAAGAATACATTTTTCTTACGTAATACAAATTTCGTGTCTTATAGAAATAGAGATTCGAGCAAGAATGACGGTGAGAGGAAATTTTAGATTAAGTGAGCGTCTGGCATGGTCGTGGACCTTTACCGATCGTACGAAAGAGCGGTATTTGCAGAGGTGGAGAATCCAAGAGCTTCTGCTTCTGACGTGTCTCGCTCGAGTAGTGAGAAAAAAAATGTTAAATTCCCTTCTAAGGTACGTAGTAGCAGCCAAAGAGAATGGTTCGTCGGTATATCCAAATCGGTGAAAAGTATAGAGAAATAATAGAGTAATCGAAATACGAGGTAGAGATATGTACGATGACAAGACGTTGAATGGCGCGTGTGCGAAGAGTGTAGAAGGAAACAAGGTGGCACGAGGCCCCGTGGCACATAAGCGGGATAGACCCATAAAAATGCTAATCCTTATCGACCGACGGGACTGGAGAGCCGCTTGGTTGGTTGGTTGGTCGGTTGGTCGGTTGCTTGCTTGCTTGCTTGCTTGCTTGCTTGCTTGCTTGCTTGCTTGCATGCCATTAGCCTACAGACCTCGGAAACGTAACGCAAGCCAGAGTTACGAGGCTTCTATATACCCGATGACTACCTCGGCTCATTTGCGAAAAATGTATTCCCATAAGACGACATTCGATTGAGTTGGACCGAAGCGCAGTTGGGCAAACTCATCTCGTGGCTTTCGATTGCCGAAAGGGTGCATGTTGCAATGGTGTAGCGTAGCTCACTGCCAAACCTAGCTGTTTCCGAGGAAAACGACAGCAGCGAGACTAATCTCGGATACGCGACGATCGGATCCATCAATCTAGATTATAATTAATTGATAGTGGAGCCATCCCCTGTGGTGGGTGGAGGCAGCTACAGGATAGTGGAAGGCGCAAGGCGAAAGGAAGACGCGAAGGGGGAGGGAACTATATATTCGAGTATCGGAGCTGCTGCAGTCAGGGTCGCTTGTGTTGGTGTATTGCAACGAGTATTAGGGACTGCAGGCAGGGGTGACTGTCGGTCTGTCTGTTGTCGACTCTTTATCGCGCCCCCTGTGAGTCGTCTTATGCATCTTTCATGAGGCAACCATCCAAGGGGTCCACGGCATCCGACGCTCCGCGTACCACTCACTACCACTACCACTACCACTACCACTACCACTACCACTACCACTACCACTACCACTACCACTACCACTACCACTACCACTACCACTACCACTACCACTACCACTACCACTACCACTACCACTACCACTACCACTACCACTACCACTACCACTACCACTACCACTACCACTACCACTACCACTACCACTACCACTACCACTACCACTACCACTACCACTACCACTACCACTACCACTACCACTACCACTACCACTACTACGTATAATATATTCCTATATACGAAACCTATGGCGTTTCTATTTTTGCATAGTACATATCGCTTTCGTTTCTATCTCCTCCACACTTTTTCGAGCCACTTTTACGATCTCTCCCAGGATTTACCGTAGAGTTTAGTTCGAACTTTACGTCATAAAGGAGAAGCTGTGTCTGTCCTAGCGCAACTTTGGCTGTAAAACGCGAGTTATCCCTACGTGGCTCTGTCTTCAATGATAAAAAAAAGACAAGTGCCTCGATTCTGGATTAAAACTACAGCGTATCCAAGTTTCTCACACGGCTTCATGTTAGATTCATGTCTTTGAAGCGTTACTGTCAAGCAATACGTCTTGGCTACATAGAGTCAATATCGATTATAAATCACGTAGAGTGCGAGGTATGATAGTACAGTCGATTGTATGAGAGAAGATGCGTTTCGCACTGTTGCCTCGTGCGTGACGGAATTAATCCCAACCGGGAGATCGATTAAATATGCGGATATTTGTCCGGCGTGTCTCGTTCCCGTCACAGCGACAATCGAATCCTCCCTCAATCGTCAAACTACGGTAGCTACCGCATCAAGCGTATCGCATCCACGTCACGATAAAATAACACATTTGACAACAAGCCCGATCACTAAAGCATGCGCGCATTCGGATGAAAAAAATGTCTCCTATCGAACTGGTCTATATCGCGAGCATGTACTTTGTTTTTTTAATCCCCGTTCGGTGTAACGGTATGCCGGTGTTTTTCGGGCAGAAGTGAGAAAATTATGCACGAGGAACGAATGAAAATGGAGAGTGAAGCGCGAACGCGCGGTGTGTATCCGAATACGCTCGGACGAGGATGAGTTACCGCCTGGCAGATTCCACCGTCGCTACGTTCTCTACCTCCTCCTCCGCTTGCCCCTCGCCTTTGGCCCTGCACGAGTCCAGGAGGCAACCGACGGATGTACCGCATTACGCAAACGTATCACGCTATGTGGTCCAACGAAAACAAACAGAGGCCGAGCAAGCTCGTACGCCCACGAGGATACGCCGCCGCGATATATAGCGAGCCCTGCGCGATCCTACGTCTGCATAAGTAAATATAGAGCGTACGTCCGCTGCTATTGGTACTCTGTACCTATATGTGTTTCTGCTCTGTTGTAATACACAGTCCATCTACCAGCTCCACCACGCCGGTGCTTTTCCACAGTTACCCGTTAAATTTTATCTTCGCTCGTTACACTTTTTTTTGTTTTCTTTTCTTTTCTTCTATCTCTCTCCTTTATTTTCACTCTCATCTAATGCGCGTAAGGGTCTATAAAGAATGCTCGTGAAGAGAAAAAGAAATGGTGGGTCGAACGCGAAGTGCAACAGTAACGGCCCGAGGTGCAGTCGGTCGACTACTCGCATCGTGGCGACACGGGGCATGCTGAGGATCGCGTAAACTCTCGCCGGTACACACCCCGCGAGGCTGTAGCGTTGGCGTGCATTCAAATTAGCCAGGGTAGCCGTAGCCCGTTCCCGAGCTGCCGATGTCGTTATTCGCAATGTACTGCCGATATACGCCAGCCGAGGACGTTAAGTGAGACTTACTTGCGTGCCAGCCTCCCGTAGTGAGGTGTCCTCGTTTAAGGAATCTCTCCTTCTCCATGGCAATAGGTACAAATAACATTTTCTGGCTCAGCTATTATTCTCGCCATATCTCTCCGCAGCTTCACTCAAAATTATATATATATATATATATATATATATATATATATATGTATGTATGTCGTTTCTGGCTAGGAATATTCAAAACTTTTTCTGTATATCGACATTTTTTTTTTTTTTTTTTTTACAAAAGGTAGATTGAACATTTCGGAAGTGATATAGTAAAAGCATGTATTATAGAAGCCTCGTTTGATATATATACGCAACAAAGTCCGAGTGAGCGAGAAGGCAGTTTAAACGCGGAGGGAAGATGGGCGAGGACGGACGAGAGCGATCGATGCACACCCCTCGGTCCTCCGCTCTCCTCTTGCAACCCCCAGCGAGTGTCGGAGCGAAGGACGGTAGTGGCGGCGGCCGTCATGGCGGCGCAACATGCAAATCAGCATGGCGCCGAGACGCCCTCCCGTATACCCTCTCTTTCCCATCGAGTGTACGAGTGGGAGAGAGAATACTCACCCCCGCGATATATACCCGCCGCGGACAAAACCAAACCATCGACCGACAGACAGGCGTACCGACGCTTACACCGCGCGAGACATGAGCTAGGTATTTTGTACCCCCGATCGCTCTCTCTCTCTCTCTCTCTCTCTCTCTCTCTCTCTCTCTCTCTCTCTCTCTCTCTCTCTCTCTCTCTCTCTCTCTCTCTCTCTCTCTCTCTCTCTCTCTCTCTCTCTCTCTCTCTTCCCCTTACTCTTCCCTCCACACCAAACACCCCCCCCCCCCCACCTCTCTGTCTCTATCTATCTATCTATCTATCTATCTATCTATCTATCTATCTATCTATCTATCTATCTATCTATCTATCTATCTATCTATCTATCTATCTATCTATCTATCTATCTATCTATCTATCTATCTATCTATCTATCTATCTATCTATCTATCTATCTATCTATCTATCTATCTATCTATCTATCTATCTATCTATCTATCTATCTATCTATCTATCTATATAGTTATCGAGACATCTTGCCATGTTTCGTCTCCTATAATACACGTCACGCTTTATCAAATTAGTGCACCACTTGGAACGGTATAATAATTTTAAGTTATCAATGTCTACTTAACGCTCTTTCATTTATCGAAATAATATATTGCTGCATTTCGTTGTTCCTCATCAGATTCTACATGAAATACGTATTGAATGGCACATAATGTTTTTATGGTATCTTTAGCGGATCGACGCTGCGTAAACTTGGCTCTCTGTAATGATAAATGTTCGTGACATCCAACTACCCAACTGTTGAGCGATGCGTTAGCCTCTTCCTTCAGCCGTTTCAATCGGCGAAGAATTTGCGTCGGAAGCTCCTGGTGCGTAAGCAGCGCATGCGAGCGAGGTAACCATGATCGTGGCGATCGAGCGAGCAAGAGAATCCATCGTCGCGGACACCCGGCGCATTTGAATACGCGCGAATAAATGCATAATAATTAGGTCAGTTTTCCTAGTCAGCTGATTCAAGGCTTTTAGAGATGATATAAGTACGCTATTTGGAATTTTCCTTGCAGCCCCTAGGTTATTTTCTTAGGCTTGATAAAAGCAAACAAAATATCCAACAAGTTACAATGATTTGCCATTTTATTTTTGAAAAGTTTAAATAAACTGGTCGCCCCTACAACGATGATAGTGTATTTATAAAAGTCTCTGATTCAACAATTGAAAGAGGCAGATGCGTATATGCAAAAGCTGTAGCACTCGTTACGAAAGCGACACAAAATATTTCTCCCTCGTGACGTTTGTGGGCATCAGAGTCAGTTTTCATTGCAGGCTGGGACAATTATTGGTCCAACGTCGAAATAGCCGTGTGTCGTCGAGTGACACGAGCATAGAGAGGAATTCACTGTGGGGAAAACCAGTGGCCGAAACGACGGGACAGAGAAGAGTGGAGTGAGAGACAACAGAAGGTAATCGAGCAGTTGGGTAGAATGTCGGGTTAGAGGATTGACGACCAACACCACCACGAGCATACGGTAGTGGGGATGGATTATTTATTTTGGTTTAATTATCGGTAAGGCCGAGTTACTCGTCGCTCACTCTGGTTCCGATCTGTTATGTCTCTTCTTCATCCCATTTATCCCTCTCCTTTTCTCTTCCCTCTTCTCTCGGTTCATCACACCAACGAACAGTATACACATGTATTTGTCCGCCTTGATTAGCATATAATACTTTCCATAGTACAATTTCGGGAATAAGTACGAGTAAGATGGTCGTCAGAGATTGCGTTTCACCGCAATCTGACAAAACGGCTTGGTGCCGATCGCCGTTACGACATTATATTTATGATACAATTATAGGGAGTCCAGCGCGTAAAATGAGAAACTTATGTGCGCGCGACACAGTAAAAAAAATATATACATGTGTACATTTGGGAAACTTTTCTTTGTTCACAAATGTCCACAATTATTTTCTTGTTAATTGTACAAAAAATATTTTTAAGATTGACAAAGATTTTTGTAAAATGGCCAAGAAAAGAATCGTCGACGTTGTTAGAAATTTCACAGTGCAGATGAAAAGGAAAACGCTTGAAAAGAGGTTTTGTTGTTTGTAAGCAGGAAGCAATCGATCTGTATACACCCGATCGGTTTTACACTCGATGGACACTTTATATTTTATAAACTAGTCGAAGGAGCGTAGGTAGATGTAGTTTACAGGCGAATCGAAGAAAATTAGAATATATAATCGATTGGATAGGAAGGATTAGATGGTATGCGGGAACAGCTGATGGGGAAAAATAGGCGCTCCGTCGATCGTCGCTGACCCGGTGAAACGGGAGACCGTGTGAAAGTGCATGAACTCGGAGGGGGTGTCAAGGTCGCATCCGGACACCCCGTAGACGTCCCGTCACTGCGTCACCGGTGTCGCCGCCAGCCACGCCGAGAACGACAACACACTCGGCGAAAGCGGCGTCCGGAATAGCGCATGCAGAAAGCGCGACTCTCCGAGAGTTTGAGTTGAATTTGAGTCGTGACTCGCGAGGCAGAGCACGTAGCCCGGGACCTCGCAGCCAGCATAGCAAATGCCCCCGACAGCCCATCCAGTCAGCCGGGTAACCTTCGCCGCGCTACTACTAGCATCAGAACCAAGGAGTGGCAAGAGCGCAACGCCGTGTTCGTTGCAAGCAGGGGAGCGCGCGTACGGCCTACCTCCCTTCTCCTCTTCTACTGCCATTTTATGCAGACACTGACCTTCGTACCGAACCCACCCGGCGCTCTCTCTCTCTCTCTCTCTCTCTCTCTCTCTCTCTCTCTCTCTCTCTCTCTCTCTCTCTCTCTCTCTCTCTCAACTAACGGGGAAAGTTTCAAATTCGGCTGCAAGGCCAGCAGTACACTTGACTCCCTCTACTCGTTGCTTTCTCATCACTTTTCAGTTTAAAGTTGCTGTACGTGTCAACGATCGACATTCCGGCGCAGTGAGAAAAGCGTCGATAAAGATGGGAATGTTGACATTAAAAAGAAAACAACAAAAAAAAAAATTATTTGAATAAAAAATACATAGGTAGCGTACGGTTTGCGCGGGAGCATTAGCACACAATCGAACGGAGGCCACCGAGCGGACGGTAGAGCGGAATACGTGAGTATTCGAATGCGAATGCGCACAGAGGCGGCGCCGCTGACTGTGGCTGCTGCGTCGGGTCAGAGGTTGGACCGCCGACTTCGTTTCCATTGTGTCGGCGGTAGTTTTAAAGTCCGCTGCCGTTTCTCGGTTACGCTTTGGCTCGCGCGTGCGGCGAGTCGCCTCATCCTCCGGTTACCATTGTTCGCCAGTTTCACCACAACTCGCGGCTTCCATGTACGCGGCTTCGAATACGAGTTAGTTTCGTCGGCCACCCCGTGACACATTCATTCTATTATCATACCTCGGTACCATCGATCTACACCGGATCACAATTTTATTATTTTTCCTCTATATTCGCTTGTTATATCACGGTATCTGCGGCAATGGTTGAGTATATCGTTGTTGCTTGAAATTAGGGCCATATATGTAGAATTGGGAGACTGCGTATGTGCGCATCCGTCTTATAAGTTATAGCGGGCGGTAGCGTTGTCAGCAGCGGTCGTATTCATCGTCGTTGAACGAGACGCTACATCGAATCGAACGACGTGCGATCGGATTGGACGCAGCAAAAACGGCCCACCGGGCTCACTACTTTTTCATCATCCATTCTCGCTTAGAACACTCGTCGATCGCCGTTTAAAACCTCGAACGAGCGCCGATCGTTATTCTTATTAGGCTTGATCGCTGCGAAGATGTAGAAAAAAATGTTAAACTCGAAGATAACTGAGCCGGGCTGAGTGCGATTGATGCAGAAAATTTTTTGGCGAGGTTGTACGAGAAATACTAGAGCGGTGTAGATATACGTAGACTTGGGATGATGTCGAGTGTCGACCACCCTCGAGTCCCTTTACTTTTTATCGGGCATTAATTGGCCCAGCTATAAAACGTAAGTTCTGCTCCGGGTGGGACCTCGAGGCAGACCTTGCCATGACCACACCGCACGAATCGAGTCTCCAAAGGCCCGATCCTCGGGCCCAGAACCCAATATACTGGACGAGATGGTAGCTCGATTCGCTCGAAGACGAGGTTTGTCGACAAAAACCCGTCTCTGCGGGCCTTTCGCATCAATCCTCGATCACGTACATCGGCGACGGGAGAGAGACTATCGTCGTCTCTCGATCTCAGCGGTGCTCCATTTCGATCGCAATCACTCTCCACGATACCTGCATCATGAATTGGCAATAATTTTGGAATCACAATTCTCCGACGCCATGACAAAGCTACGTCGATCCAGCTCAGTAATACTATGGCAACATAATATACCTACACACGTAGTAAACTCGAACTCACAAAAGAAGCTCGACACGAATTCGGACTACCCGATATCACTTGTATCATTGTGTGATGTCTTGGAGGGGGGGGGGGGGGGGGGGGGTGTATGAATCTCGTATTACAATAGTATATCAGATTGGGATACTATATGTTGGTCGTTTGATATAACGTGGATAAAGTGGCCAAGTGTGAGCGTGTAGCGAACGATATTAGTTAGAGCTCCGCGTGAACGATTAAAAGCGGGTGAGCCAAGTAGGAGCGTGCCTGATATCGGAAGCGTCGGTAAGGTCTACTCTGGGGAGACAAGGGCACCGTTCACAGGGGGGGCTGTCTAAACAGACTTTAAAGATTTGAAAATGTAATGGCTCCGGGCTTTGGGGCAGATTTGCATGTCACGGGCGCGCATCATATATCTGGATTTAGTGCACTCCGCCTTGCCTCGACGCTCTCGAGGTCTGTCGTCGTCGTCGTCGTCGTCGTCGTTGTCGAGAGCAGAAGCATAGCAGCTATAGTATGTACCACCGTCATCACCCTCTATACTCGGCAGTTTCTCCACCGCGAATACTGCGCCCGCGACGAAAGCTCCGAAAGGGGGAAACGCTTCCAGGATCAACGAAAGATTCACGTAGCGCGCTTTCGCGCCACTTTCCACCGGCACATTCAACGCATGGAGAAGCTCTGTATACGCGGGAACATTAACACTGCTGGATTACCCAATGAACTTGAACGTGATTTACGAGGTCTCCCGAGTAACGCTTTGCGTACACATTTATAACTAGCATATCGCCAAATCTGTTGATATCAGACCACGCTGTTTAATTATCTTCTCAATTATCTTGTGCACAGTATATTTTATAGATATATATATAGAAAAAAAAAGTTGTCTCGTTGGAGAAAGTAATCAATAATACAAGCCTTGCCAACGGAGATTCGTCTCTAAGCAGAGAGTTGTGGATAACGGAGTAAAACGTGAACATCGGTTGCCCGGCACGTCGACCGAGCATACACCCAACCACCCACAAGAGGATCAGAATAGAGAACAAACTCGCGGCCGCGGCTCATGCTCGCGCTTGTGCACGCGCCTACGCGCATAATGGGGGTGTATAATACGCGCGCAAGCAAGACAATGGATGCATTGTGCAGGTAGATAGGTATAGGGCGGGCGAACCGTATACCGGCGGAGCGTCGTTTGGGCATATTGACAGACTAATGATCGCATCGAACAAAGGCTGGACCGTCACGTGGTCACGTGGTTACGTGATGGACCGTTTCCGGC
The DNA here is from genome assembly GCA_917499995.1 of Ichneumon xanthorius. Lineage (NCBI taxonomy): Eukaryota > Metazoa > Arthropoda > Insecta > Hymenoptera > Ichneumonidae > Ichneumon > Ichneumon xanthorius. The sequence goes on along the minus strand of OU824206.1, from coordinate 214,320 downwards.
GATGGGACGCACAGCTTTGGTTGTTGCTGCTGCTGCTGCTGCTGCTGCTGCTTCGTTGGGTCCCTAGCTAGAATCTCGCGAATCCCATTCAAGCCCGCAACGTCGCCGACGTGTCGCACCGAAGGGACAGAGAGGTAGCGAAGGGCTCAACGGTGGACGACACACATCAATCAGAGAACGTCCAAGAGGGCATCGCTTCATCGAATACGCGTACCAGGTGTACGTACCAGTCGGGGCCGTATTATTCGTCCTTGGACATCGAGTTCTGCCGACTCCCTGACAGTTTTACCGAGGACTCCTGTGCAAGCTTTAACTATAACTGGCAATAGAAACGACTGTACATGAGAGAATTCATCAATGAATATGAATCGTTTCACCGATATTCCTGACCGACTGAGAGAATCTTTGTATAAGAAACTCACGATACGTTTACATTCGAGGCTGAGGAACCGTTTCGGTTTCGCGGAAATCATATTAATCCGGTGAATATATATGTAGGTAGCTACCTATATTTATCACTATTGGAAATATTAAGTATGGCTCGAGGGAGGGTGTGGCCTTGTCAAAGCGGGCCGGAGAGAAGTTTGAATTAATCGAGAGGCGATAAAAAGTCCGAGGGAACATTCGGTGATGGCTGACTGGCAGTGTAGATGCCATCTTTATATCCGGTTTCGAGGATCGTGCCGTTGAGGTGATTTTAACGAAGCCTCGAGGGATATTTAACGGCAAGGAGGGTGTTTCGACGATGAAGGGTGACTGCTTCGATGCTTCGCACCCCTTTCAGTCGACCGAGAGTACACGGGGTGCGCGCGGGTCAGGCGATAGTCCTTCTCACTATTGGGTATATACCGATCCTCTGACTCTCGAAAGCCCCATCAAGTAACATTCGTGCTGGTGTTACTAGTGCGCTTGGAAGAAAGGGTAATTCCGACCTGCTAGGGTATTTATAGCCTGTACCGACTTTTACATGCATCACTAATGAGCTTCTCCTCTCATCGAATTCGCATCGACGCTCTTAACGTGGATTTTTGCATGCGTGCCTTTCCGCAGAGCATTAACATATAACATTTAATCCAAATAGCTCGTCTTGCGAGTGTCGATTATTTTTAGCGCAATTACCTATTTAGATAGTCCAGAGACGTTTCAGTCTGAAACTAACGACGAGTCATCGTGTTTCTGGATGAGTTTTAAGAAAATCCAATGGCACACTGGCGGTATAGTACGATTGCTGTTCGTGTCGGTTGCAGTGGCAAGGTGATAAACAAGAAGCTGGTCGCAGCTCTCTTCCCAGTCTACTCGAAGTAGATACTATGTCCCCCTCTCCCGCTGGCTCGTTTTCTCGTCTCACGATCGAGCGTGGCGTGCCGTGTGGCGTGCTATGCCGTGAAAGGAAAGTGAGAGATAGGACGTAGGAAGAAGGTAGGTATCTACGTTGAGACGAGCCCCGCGAGTCTGCACGGTGAACGGCCACGAGAGCCAAGAGTCAAACGCGCAAGGAGGGGAACAAGCGGGGGGACAGGCGGGGGACAGGCGGGGGACAGGCGGGGGACAGGCGGGGGACAGGAGCCGCTAATGAGGCCGCGTGTAATTAGGGAGCTCTCGCGGCCTAATGAAGCGCTTACCCACCTCAGCTACGAACCCTCTCCCCTGGCGCGCGCACTTATATACTCGTGTCCCCATCGGCTCGATAACCTTGGGCGACGGCTCTCGCACACAGAGATATTTCCGTGATTGTGTTGACGCGTTATACTAAACATAGTACAAGCGCATACTAAAAGAATTGGTGGGCATTCGCCTATTTAACCATGGGACACAGTAACTTGTTCGTTTTTCAACACCTTCGAAGCGTCGATCGTGCTTCCTCGGGAGCGTATCTGCACAGCCCATATAGACGCCAAAATAAATAACCATCACTGTTGGCATAGTCGACTGGAGTTGTATTGTTCAGTACCAGAAGCACTCGATATAATTTTTTAAATATATATAAACCTTCGCAGTGTATATTTACTCTGAGAAGATAATCATCTCAACGATAATTAGTTTAACAAAAGAGATACGATCAGCGAATAATAAATGTCTGTCAACTTCATATAGGTATTACGTCACATGAGCGAGATATAACATCTCGTCCGTACTCTTAAATTTTTATGACGGATTGAAGTTGTTAATTCTTGTTTGAAATTTTTTTGAGAGGTCAAGTCAAGTGTGCCAGTGACAAAAAAATTGTGGCATAGACACGGCTACCGGAATAACGACTCTTAACCGATTGGATTAAACTAACTCACAATGCGCCCAGCATAATTTCAGTCACGAGCCCGATGAGACGATCGCTCTTTGTTGTGCATTATCGGAGAGAGGACCATGCGGATGAGTGAGTTGGTCGATCGTTACGTCGAGATCGCCAACAGGAGAGACGTACGGTAAAACGATGCAACTTACAGGTTTCTGCAAAGCAGCGGCCTCAGTGCGGGACGGCCGACGAACGTGGAAACGATAACCGATATGCAGAAACTGCCAAGAAACCATTATCCTAAGTTACGAGGGCCACCATACACATAGACGTACGCGTACGTGTATTTAAGAAAAGAGGAGGGTTGAGAAACTTGCCTGGTGGGCTCTTGCCGTTACGTGCTATAGCGACTATAAGTAACTGCGTTTAAGCTGCGTCGGTGTGACGGTAGCTAGTAGAGTCGAAACGTCCAAAACACCCCGAGCATGTCGTGAAGAGAGCCGCGCTTACGGAGTTCCCTTACCGCGCGTAAACGCCGACGATTTCGAGACCATTTATTGAATGTTTACTGCCTGTATGCAAACGCCGCTCCGCTCTCCCTAGCCCCCACGAGCCTTTATTTACGGGGTGCTGTGAAGTAACGGTCGATCGTATATCACAAATCCGTGTTACGTGTTACGTGCAACGTGCACCCTTTCCTCGCCTATGTAAAGCCACTGACCGAGTAGGCCGAAAGGAAGGGTACAGATATAGGTTTGGTGTTATGCTGGGAAGTTGGTAGTTGGCAACGCGGAGTTTTACCGTTGACCGGAAAAACGCAACGATATCATCGTCAATACGTTCGGCTCAATACCGACGTTCGACGGATACCGGCTTCAGCATCGGACGGGCGGGCGCAGAACCCTCGACAACTGTTGCAGTCCCGTATCCGTGCCTATCGTTAAATTTCACCTGGGTGTCAATTAGCCAGTTTTCTTTTGGTGGCGCCTTTTTCACCATGTTAAACCCGAAAGTTTCTCGTTCGCTCTCGTACTCTCCTCCTGTGGAATTTATCGGGCTGTCAGTCCGTGTATACTCCTGCATACTTCTGCAACACATGGAGTATGCACCGCTTATCGAGGAGGCGCCTTCAAACGTACACCGTTCAAACGTACACCGTTCAAACGTACACCGGTTCACCGTAACACAACTGAATTTCACATTTCACGAAATGGCACACGGCGTTCAAGCTTACACGACGAATTTGTAACAAACGATTTTTCAACACATTACAAACCGTACACCGAAAATTTATTACACATAAAAAAGCTTTCACATTTCAAATGAACACATTCAGAATTTAACAACATTATTTTGTAACAACCGCGAAATGTAACAACTTCGAAAGCTTACACATGAAATTTGTAACAGACGTTGAATCTTACACCCGTGCATACGTACACGGGCTAACAGGGAAGGGGGCGGCTCGAGACTGGCGCTGATGAGAACCACTGCTATTATGCAGGTTAAATGGACTTCGCAGCAGGCAATGTTCGTACGGTAACCCTGTGAAGTCCATTTAACCTGCATAGTAGCAGTGGTTCTCATCAGCGCCAATCTCGAGCCGCCCCCTTCCCTGTTAGCCCGTGGACGTATGCACGGACGTAAGATTCAACGTTTGTTACAAATTTCATGTGTAAGCTTTCGACGTTGTTACATTTCGCGGTTGTTACAAAATAATGTTGTTAAATTCTGAATGTGTTCATTTTAAATGTGAAAGCTTTTTTATTTGTCATAAATTTGCGGTGTACGGTTTGTCAGATGTTAGAAAAATCGTTTGTTAGAAATTCGTTGTGTAAGCTTGAACGCTGTGTGCCATTTCGTGGAGTGTACGATTCAGCTGTGTTACGGTGAACCTGTGTACGTTTGAACGGTGTACGTTAGAAGGCGCCTCTTATCGAGTAGGCGGAACAAGGATCCCGGTACTCTTTAAATTTTATATACGTACATCCAACGACGTTTAGTTATCGTTCGGTTTAGTTCGGAATTGCCAGGACAGTATTCGGCACAGTAACAATTCTTCCTTCGGAAAGGCAAAAAAATAAAAAGAAGAAAACAAAAATTGACCCTCTTGTATTTACAGATATAGAGCAAGGTCCACAAGAACAAAGTAGGTATTTTGGAATGAGAAATTATAAAATTTGGAAAATAAGTAGATATAGTAGCGAGAGGCCCAAAGTGGGGAGCAGCATCAGCACGCGCACAGCGACAACATCTTAATTCGCGATAAAAGGATATTAGGCGCCAAAGCGGTCCGGGTGGTTGAATCAGTTGCATGCTCTTGGATATATATATATATATATATAGGCGACTTGGGTAGCCCTCCGACTATCTCGTCCCAATGCAGTAGCTATATGACTCCGTTGAAACTGCAAGTCCAAGTGCTGCTGGAAGAAGTGCTGGATGGGCACAAGACACGCAGAGCCCGGTGCGTTCCGCGTATCCACAGACCGCGACAAGATTAGCATCGCTATTCGGTAACACGCGAATGCGACGAAGGGGCCCAATCGCTTCTGGGCACAACTCCTTGACCACGCTCTCATTAGTCATTAGCCTCTCGTCGCCGAACCCACCACCGAATCACGATCGTCTCGCCCGACTTGTCACGCTCTGTCCACGAGAAGTCTCGTAAGCACATTTGAATTTTTTTTTCCTCCATCACTGATTAAAATCGTCACATAACCCCATTAAACGACATTACTCTCGTTATATCAAAATTTTATTTTTGTTTCCTATAGTTTTCACTACCTACCTTTACGCATGCAAATATTTATCTACACTTTAATGTAAGAGGTATCTTACACCATATAATGTAGTCAGTCATCCATACTTTATATGAAATGCATTCCGAGTTGCTCGATCAGGTTACTCAAAATAGTTTTCGTTTTCGTACGCTGATTATGGGTATCGTTCGTCAGGAATATATCAGCGCGTGCTACGAATAAATCATAATGATTGGAGAGAATGTGTTGGGCCGTCGTTAGGATCGTACCATAAATTTACCGAGCGCTCAGTGAGGTTTAAAGCGAAAATTAACAGAACGTTAAATTCAAAGGGCTCATTGAAGTGCGTAAATCGCGGCGGTCACGTCGGCAGCCGGTCTTCGGTATGGCAGAACGAAGAATTGTAATAGCTATATCGCAAACGCTCGCTTACTGGATTAAAGTCTAAGGGCCGCAATATCATCTATGTATTTAAATTGCAATGAAGCAGCGGTAAATACACCGGCGCGTATCCTCGTGTTTCGCAGCTACCACCTGAGCTGCTGCCACTGTTACCCAACTAGCATTCCATTTTCCTTTCACACGCACACGCACACGCACACGCACACGCACACGCACACGCACACGCACACGCACACGCACACGCACACGCACACGCACACGCACACGCACACGCACACGCACACGCACACGCACACGCACACGCACACGCACACGCACACGCACACGCACACGCACACGCACACGCACACGCACACGCACACGCACACGCACACGCACACGCACACGCACACGCACACGCACACGCACACGCACACGCACACGCACACGCACACGCACACGCACACGCACACGCACACGCACACGCACACGCACACGCACACGCACACGCACACGCACACGCACACGCACACGCACACGCACACGCACACGCACACGCACACGCACACGCACACGCACACGCACACGCACACGCACACGCACACGCACACGCACACGCACACGCACACGCACACGCACACGCACACGCACACGCACACGCACACGCACACGCACACGCACACGCACACGCACACGCACACGCACACGCACACGCACACGCACACGCACACGCACACGCACACGCACACGCACACGCACACGCACACGCACACGCACACGCACACGCACACGCACACGCACACGCACACGCACACGCACACGCACACGCACACGCACACGCACACGCACACGCACACGCACACGCACACGCACACGCACACGCACACGCACACGCACACGCACACGCACACGCACACGCACACGCACACGCACACGCACACGCACACGCACACGCACACGCACACGCACACGCACACGCACACGCACACGCACACGCACACGCACACGCACACGCACACGCACACGCACACGCACACGCACACGCACACGCACACGCACACGCACACGCACACGCACACGCACACGCACACGCACACGCACACGCACACGCACACGCACACGCACACGCACACGCACACGCACACGCACACGCACACGCACACGCACACGCACACGCACACGCACACGCACACGCACACGCACACGCACACGCACACGCACACGCACACGCACACGCACACGCACACGCACACGCACACGCACACGCACACGCACACGCACACGCACACGCACACGCACACGCACACGCACACGCACACGCACACGCACACGCACACGCACACGCACACGCACACGCACACGCACACGCACACGCACACGCACACGCACACGCACACGCACACGCACACGCACACGCACACGCACACGCACACGCACACGCACACGCACACTCACACGCACACGCACACGCACACGCACACGCACACGCACACGCACACGCACACGCACACGCACACGCACACGCACACGCACACGCACACGCACACGCACACGCACACGCACACGCACACGCACACGCACACGCACACGCACACGTCGGTGGTTGCTATTAATGACGCACTGGCTTCAACGTCGGCACGTGCTCACGATATTATTTATTATTTATGCTAAATTATGCGCGTATGGACGCACAGTCGTCGGGGCAGTCCATGGATATACCCATGGAGCGCAGCCTAGCGGCCACGGTCTACCGTCCGTCTGTCCCACATTCTGCTTTTTTTCTCTTACTCAAGCATATTTATATATCAATTACGTGTCGTTCTTTCTAACCGGCTCGGAATTGTTATGTAAATCTTTGAATCTGTTATCCGGTTTCGCGATGTTCCGATGCCTCGCAGCAATTATACAACGCTTCTTATCGCGATTAAGTCGTTATCTGAAATGTGATCCTCCTACTAGTTGATAGTCACCTTGAACAATAATAACAATAATAACAATAATAACAATAATAACAATAATAACAATAATAACAATAATAACAATAATAACAATAATAACAATAATAACAATAATAACAATAATAACAATAATAACAATAATAACAATAATAACAATAATAACAATAATAACAATAATAACAATAATAACAATAATAACAATAATAACAATAATAACAATAATAACAATAATAACAATAATAACAATAATAACAATAATAACAATAATAACAATAATTTCTGTGGTCGCGCATAATTTTCACATGAGTGCTTGAGAACACGTCACCTTGACGAGTTTGTTTGGCCACTTAAATCTTCGTTAGCTGTGGAATCACCATGATGCGATACTTTTGTAACCGCACGCTCCATTTGCCGAGCGCTAATGACTTTTTGATCGTCCTGTAAATCTGTCAGGCCTGTATGGCACAGTTATTGAAAGAATTATCCATAAATGAATGAGATCGACAAGATTTTCGCGTTGTGAATAAATAAAATTAATGTAATTTGTTATACAATAGATTCTTCTTCAGAATAAATTCTCTATATGTAAGTGTTACGAGAGGAATGAATACGGGTGGGGACCCAGATGGGATTAAATAAAGTCACATTTTACAATGCAATTTTTCGAACGTAACTCTATATTATTTATTTCAAGGATAGCAGATTTGAAGAGATTACTTATTTACGACACTAAGGAGTTGGTCCAAAAAACAGGTAAATTTTTTTTTAACGCGCATATAAGAAGGACACGGTCGGGTTTTTACACACAGTTAGAACAAGGTTTTGTTATGAAGTTTGAGGTTTTTATTGAAAAATATCCAATAACAACGGACTTATTGACAATTAACAACGGACATCGTATCTGAAAATCTATTCACCCGATCGAGTTGGAATTTGGACAGATTAAGGTCGTTTGTTATTAACAAATAAATTAACTTTTTTTTTAAATCATCCGGTCATTAGATCGAAAATGTTATAATCAAAGATCTGTCCAAAGTTCAACTCAATTGGACGAAAAGATTTTGAGATACGATGTCCGTTGTTAATTGATATTTTTCCATGAAAAAAAACTCAAACTTATCAACAACTTGGACACTGCTGTTCATGAATCCCTGGTCGCGATTAACTTCAAACAAAGAGAGAGCGTTCACGCCACGTGCCGCACGAGACCAAATTTAGGCTGTTCCTTTCGCCACCTTGCCCGTACCTTCCCAAAATGTTCGAGTCACCGCGTTGAGCGGCCATTGTCCGACTTGATCTGATAACCCGAGAGAATTCCGAAGCAGGGGAAAGGCACGATGTAATATACGGAAAGGAGCATGGGCATGGGTATCTTGTTCCTAAACAGTAGGTATTAACATAACTATTATTTGAGCTATCAAATACCGTGGACAAAAATGGCTACATATATATAATGCGTATAAACTACGGAGCTAGTACTCTGTACCAAGTTCAGAGTACGGAATAGATATGAACTAGGAGAAACAGAGAGTGAGTGAGGAGAGCAACGGAATGGAAAGTGGAAAGCAAGGTTGACGAGTTTGGATGAGGGCGGGCGAGTTTGCGTACAGCGAGAGAGTGAGAAGGCTTTCCGTTTGCGCGAGCTGACTGTTGCGGGAGAGTGTGTAGTGAGGGAGGTCGTTGGAACAGGTCCCAGCGGCGCTTTTGGGTTTTGATAAAACGCCTAAACATCAATCGGACTCGAAAACTGGCCTGTAATTCGAGTTCCATACAGTAACCAGGGAAAGTATCGTCGGGCGTTAAACAGAGTTGTCCCTATGGGAAGTCGGGTCAATAGATAAGCGTCGAGAGGTAGAGGTCGGGTGATGCATCCGCTGAATATGTATGAGCACCGCGACACCCCATAGCACGGAGACTGAACCGCACTATCTGTGGGTGATAGTGGGTATGCTGTATGTCTCGCTGGGGTCTGCCGACCCGACTGCGGCTCCGGGTACCAGGGGTGATGGTGGCCGCGGCGAAGCGCGACACCACGATGGGCTCGCCGAACTCGTCGTGAGCATGGGTGAGACATACCGATATATTACCGTAGAGAAGAGAAAGGAGAGATTGTGGCATAGAAGGTATACCCTGCGTTCCCCACCGACCACCTTACAACCCTCGCACAGACAGTCAACCCGGAGCAAGAGTGAGATGGAGAAAGGCATGGGCCTGTTCTATGAGCCGCAAGAACCACCCCCAATGGAAACTCGAACCACGGTAGTGGCTCTGCAGTCTCACCCACCCACCCATCATACACACTCCTGTGCTCGCGAGCTCGCTACGTAGCTCACTCGACATGTCGTGCAGCACCACTCGGCACCACTCAGCGGCGGCATCATCGGCATCATCGGCATCATCGGCATCATCGGCATCATCGGCATCATCGGCATCATCGGCATCATCGGCATCATCGGCATCATCGGCATCATCGGCATCATCGGCATCATCGGCATCATCGGCATCATCGGCATCATCGGCATCATCGGCATCATCGGCATCATCGGCATCATCGGCATCATCGGCATCATCGGCATCATCGGCATCATCGGCATCATCGGCATCATCGGCATCATCGGCATCATCGGCATCATCGGCATCATCGGCATCATCGGCATCATCGGCATCATCGGCATCATCGGCATCATCGGCATCATCGGCATCATCGGCATCATCGGCATCATCGGCATCATCGGCATCATCGGCATCATCGGCATCATCGGCATCATCGGCATCATCGGCATCATCGGCATCATCGGCATCATCGGCATCATCGGCATCATCGGCATCATCGGCATCATCGGCATCATCGGCATCATCGGCATCATCGGCATCATCGGCATCATCGGCATCATCGGCATCATCGGCATCATCGGCATCATCGGCATCATCGGCATCATCGGCATCATCGGCATCATCGGCATCATCGGCATCATCGGCATCATCGGCATCATCGGCATCATCGGCATCATCGGCATCATCGGCATCATCGGCATCATCGGCATCATCGGCATCATCGGCATCATCGGCATCATCGGCAGCAGAAACCCGTTGCGAAAGCCTCGTCTTAGGAGACAAAATTATGCCGCACTTCCTTCGCGAACAGATGCCCATGGCTGCGCTAAGACGATGCTGGTAACCATCCTCGAGGTACCATAATGTTGAGAGGGAAAGAGAACCATTCAGCTTCCGGCACTTATGTACGTAAAGCCGCGCGTGAATCATCATCATTCAGCACATAAGAGAGGATATTCGATTTCTGAGATTTATAGAGATATCGCGTTTTAAGTTGCGAGAAAAAACGGTCACGCAGTGGAAATGGCTGTACGAGACGAAATGATAAGCCGCGAGGCGGCTTAAAGGTATGTCGATAATTCGAGTCTTAACGTAGGGTGGAAAGTTATTTGGCAAGGGGTTGATCCTCCAATGAGAACGGTATAATATATATGATCCGTTAAATAGGGAGAGTTGTACGCTTGAGCGATAAATCCCACAAGACAGCATGAGATGTTGCCGGGATTAGGGTGAACGTTATAGTTTTAATCTCGTACTGTTAAAAGCTGTGACTGGTTCTCAAAGACGACGTTCGAGATCGAATGACCATGGCTGAAATAAAATTTAAAAGCGGCTTCCTGTGTCTCACATCCATTGCGACACCATGCAAGTAACGAAGACGTCTTTATTGAACTCGTATAGCTATAATGAAGGAATGCTTGAGTGATGAGGTCGATTTTTGGTCCGCTTCCGATGTTGGTTATTGTGAGGAGGTAACAGGCAGTTTAGTGTTTAACCCTTCTACGTATGTATGCCAACTCGTGCACGATGTCATGACTCGTTGAGCGTCACTGCAACGAGAGTTTAAGAGGGTACGGAGGGGGATCGACGTGGTGATGGGCGTGAGGAAGGGCTCAAACCGCGCCGAGAAATGCCAGGACAGCAAGCAATGCGGGGGTGTTGGCGCTTTTCGAGGGAAGGAAGAAAAGGGTAGAGGATAAAGCAGAGAGAAGTGAGAGGCTCGGTATGGGATGGCGTCGAGCGGTCCAATAAAATATATCCAAAGCAGAGGCGACGACTTGTTCGGGTAAAGGGGTTCTCGTGCAGCAACGCTTAATTATACAGCTCTCTCAAAGTCCGCAAGTTCATCGCTAACCCTGGCAGACGCGTTTCTCGGGCGCAACGAGTATTCGCTTGGAGGGGGCCGCAGAGTTGAAAATAACCACGGATAATTAACCGATTTAGTGGCGGTGAACTTGGCCACTGAGGAATGTACCACGCTCAACGGGCAACAGCGGAATTTTGACTTTATCCACTGCGACTTCTTAATCAACTCGGTAAACTCTCCCACTGCTTATACGTTTCTTTTTCTAAGTGCATAAGCCGAGTGAGGAAACTGCAAGTAAGAAAACGAAATTCCAAGAGACTTTTTTCGGAACTCGAGAGTAACGTAGCTATTGCCGCGCACTAATTACGCGACGCCCCGCAAAGCGAGCGTCAGGTTTTTCCACCATCCACACTCTCATAAATTATGCATCGTGAATTATGCCTCACCGCACCGTTTTTCTCATCTCGTCTCGACAGCTATTCCATGGCGGCTATAATATATATATAATGTCCTTGTTACGTCAACGATTCATTTTTATCATTGACCATTGAGGCAGCGATACTCGATTAATCAAAGAAAAATATATACGAGACTATTTGCTTGGTCGCAGGGCACGAGTATAGAGATAACGATAAATATGACACACGACAACAACAATTAAGCGGTCTTTGGAGGTTGTAAGCTGTAAGAATAAATAAAACGCGATTATCGACATTTGGTGAATAAACGTAGGGAAGAGCGGGGCAAAACGGGGCAGCTGAGCGGAGATTGCCGTTGCATTTAGACCGATGAGACTTAATTACTGTGCTCAACAAAACAATCGAAGCTATACGGTCAACTTTGACATTCCGGAAAAAATATCGGCGGGGGCGGAATGGGGCAGTCTGGCTTGGTTTATTTGTATCGTCACATGGGATATGGATCATAGGGGTTATTTTTTAATCACTCGTTTGTAAAACGGATACGTTCTGTCGCTGTATTCATTGGTATGTTTATACGCATGCAGCAGCGACAGAGCGTATACGTTTTGCAAACGAGTGACTCAAAAATAACCCCCCATAAATATTTCACGTCTCGATTGAGCCCATGCGCGCACAACGACGTAACCTTCTTTTTACAGTGTACCGATCGAGACTTTGTCATTGATCTTGTACCGATCGACCGATCGATTGTCACTATCGATGAAGAGACATATCCGGTACACACGTTGGTTCAGAACGAACAGATCTGGAACAACTGAGAGACAGTCATGGAACTCGTAAAAATGCAATTTCCTAATAACTTTGGATTGCCCTATTTTGCCCCATCGATACATTCCATTTTCTGTCCTGTTTTGGGCAACTGTCCCATTTTGCCCCGCTCTTCCCTACGATACTACCCATTATTCTAAAATATGATAACTACTCAAGCAATACGAGTATGTTGGATAACTCGGTGAGTCCACCAATCCGAGGCATCGATTAAAACGCAACTTTATTGCTATCTAAAGTACCCGCTTTCATTTTGCTACTATTAAAGGAACAAGTTTCTTTCTTCTCCTTGAAACGTCATCATCTTTGTCAGCAAAACAAGAAAAGTATTTCCTCGTTTAACGCATGTAAGAGTTTCGCGTTATGTTTCTCCATGATATTATATGGAGATTGTTTGAAAGCAACAATCTCTCTCGAAGCTCTCTCGATGATGGTGTCGGATATGACGGTAAGATATGAATCATGGGTGTCGAAGCGCAATGCTTGCATCACGTACCGATGATAACATCTAAATACAGATCAACGATCCTTTGAGGATATAATTCGGTTTTCATCGTGCGGGAACAGCTGTCGCTCGATCAAATGTACTGTAGCCTGCCCATTTTATGAACATTGGTCAGAGCTCCGACTACTATACAGTGGTGAGTGAAAGCGACGATCCGATTCATCCGTCGCCTCGCTCACTTTGATCGGACAGATTGTGTTGGTCTCTCATCTCCCGCACCGGACAACTGTATCCTAACGATTTTATACTGCATATCTAAAACGCCAGTGTGCATTTAAAAGCATGAGGGTACCGATGTGTATCTATATACAAAGAAGGCTCCGGCGAGTACCTCCTAAAATGGCCTTTCGTCAATTTAAAGAACCACCCCATCCTACCTCTATCGCGATATCCAATATAGGTAGAATGCAGAAGCAACCGAATTTCTTTCAGTGGTACTTGGTCGTTGTAACATGCGTACTTCAAGGCAGCTTAAGTACCTGCCCAGCGAACCAAGGGCCGAGTGGCCATGAGCATTTTATGTGCTTAGGCAAATTTAGCACCCACTATATAATATCGGCTTCGTGTGATAGAGCGAGATGGAAATCCACCCGAGTAAGAGGAAAGCGCGGAGGGGACCAGAAGGGCGTGTGATGTATTTGTATAAAGGTGTCGGGTTGGAACTAAGGAGTCCCGGACGACGAACGAACGGGATGCCCCGAGGGAACGTAAGCGACGGGCCAGTGAGACGGGGAGAAGTAACAGATAAAAGAGAATTGTATAAAATGGGGTGCGCGCGAAAAACGTGGATGATGGTAAGTTCTCGAATAACTGTGTGTGAGCTTTTATGTGGACACGCACGTGTGTATATACCGAGACCAAGAGATAAAGATAGAAAGGATGGATGTCCTATGGCTGGTGCGTACACGCATCCGTTGGCTACGAGGGAGGTGCCGGAAACACGTACGACTCGCAGTACGAACGCCATTTTGGATTGTATATATATATATATATATATATATATATATATATATATATATATATATATATACACACACACAGATATGTAGAAAAGCCGAGATAGCTGTACGCTTGTATAACGAGTGAGGGAGACTCTACGCAAGTATGTGCGGATCGAGCGAATAGATGGCAGATAGATAGATAGACAGAAAGTTGGGGAATATATGCGTAGAATGGATGCATAGGGTAGTCGGAGCGAGCAGAGTCGTTCCTCCGATCTGTCAAATTTCATTTCACGCTTCCGAGAGCGAGCTCGTTGGGACGAGAGAGTGAGCAGTCGTTGGGGCTGGAGATAAAGATCTACCGACACCTCTGTCATAGTGCACCCCTACAAAGGGTACACATGTGAGCAATGTAGGATGTTTGTGCGGTTCGTCATCCTGTGGGGTCTTTTCGCTATCGAAGGACACGCTTTTTACGCATAAATCAAGTACATGCGCGATTCAGTTGGGAGCTGAGCTTGTTCCGACGAATGTGGGAAAATGGGACGACGGCGACGATGAGAATTACCAGACCAAAGAAGGCGTTGCGTGTGTGTTTTCAACACCGTCGATCTACGTGGCCAAGCCACAATCACCATGCAAACTTTATCGCGTACGTAGTGTGTTTCAGTTAAGAGTGTTTATCGATCGGCAGAGACCTTGGTCTACCGTCATCCCAGAGTTCGTGGCTCGCCTACGGAGCTTGGTTCAGCTCTCGTGTCATGCCAGAAGCTTTTGACACTCGGAGCACGTACTCGGGGCAAGGACCGCCGCAAGCTCTCTCTCTCTCTCTCTCTCTCTCTCGCTGTACCTCGAGCTACACCTCCTCCTTCCTTCCTTCTCTCTGTCGCCTTTCCACTTGCCCGCGCTCCTTCCTTCCTCCCTTCTCTCGCACACTCTCTATTTCCCGACAGATCGATCTACTATCTCGCTCTATTCGCTTCCGAGCCTCCTCGTTGCCTCTCCCCGTGCCTTCTTCCAGAACGCGCCATTGTGTTCTGCCACAGCAGAACCCCCGTATGTACGTTCTACGATGGCTCTGACCCGGGTATGGATTTTCCAAAAGCGTTTCTACAGTTGCTTTCACACTTATGAATCCTTGCCTCGGCATTCTTTCGTGGTTACAGGTCTTTTTTTTTGTCTATTCTACTTTTCTAGCACATTTTCATTTGATAGGGGAATATAGTTGACAGCAGGATGGGTGGCTATTGCAAATCTGTTGCAGTACTTTTTCTTTTACCACAGTAACCGATGTAACTTTCATGAAATTGATGTGAGGACGGAAGCCGATAACGTGAGTCAGAACGGGACGAACTCGCAGAATGTTAAACATTGCCTTCTAGTATGACAATCGACATCAAAAACCGACAATGAAACTGAGAGAGCCACGAATGGAGGCCATTGCGTCGGGCGGTCTGTTACTGGCATTCGCACCTACCTACTACACTGAGAGAAGAATCTAGTAAAAATTATCGGTCATTAAAAAAAAAAAAAAAAAAAAAAATCCCAATAGCACATAGTAGTAGGGTGCCAGGGCGCCATCTATGGCAGAAAGCCTCAGATTATCCAAGAATTTTTTCCATAATATCTAAGAAAAATTCTTATAAATCCGGTACTTCCTACCGGAGATGGCGCCCCGGCGCTCTACTACTATGTGCTATGGTAATATCTCTTAAGGGAGATAGTCATTTTTATTAGATCTTTCTCTCAGTGTATATACAGGATTGCTGAAATTCCTCGAACACACAAATAATCACATATCTATGTAACGTAAATACGATAAACAACATGGAAACTATTTTTACCTATATCGTTTTGTGTAGTAGCTACATCGGAGAAAGTCTTGACAAAGTTGACCGTGTTATTGGATTCAAATTCATGTCAACAGGCGTTTCACATACTTAAAGAAGAGAAAAAAAAAAATTGTGGAATTCTACCAAATATGACATAGAATTCGACGGTCCTTCGTGAGATGGAGACAGGGCTTTTCCCTCGATTCATGGGAGCATGTTCGATTATGCTTGTCCGTTTCTCCTGCGAAAATTCCCAACGGACCCTCGATCAGGTCCCTTGGAATTCGGGACAGGATCGGGCACTTGGGTAAATTCTACAGCACCAATTATTTCGTTGACATGACGGTGTATTTCTGGTGTTATAGAAGAAAAGAGTTTATATATCACCGATAAAAGTACAGTCAATAAAAAATAATAGAGGAATAACTGTAATGAGGGTAGAATTAGTGACGCATCCGCTAATTGGGTTTCTTTCGAGTACGGAACGCGAGTTATTGACTATAGTAGTACGGCGGGCTACTGTATCTGAATGTATCGGTGGTACACTGGGTATAACCGGAGGTCCCCGTTGGCCAATAATATGCCCTTCCCTCGTAACATAGTGATACAATAACGTTGGTTGGTTCTTTATGCGCATACAGGGCAAATAGATCACATTGCTGGCTAATAAGCCGCTTGGTACCACCGACCCTCTTCTCTTTTCCTATGCCCCATCTCGCAGCCTACTACCTCTCACCCTCGACATATCTATTCCACATTGAAACAGCCCGTGGCAACCCTAGTTTTTCCCCGTTTTCATCTGAAATTCCAGTATTCTATCAAGTGTATTAGGCACAAGGACTCCAGTCGCGCGTTCGCGCTAGTCGCATAGGGGCGTTCCGGTATTGTTATGGTAATGCACTCGGCAATCGATCCACCTCATTATGTCACCAAAATCGAAAAAAAAAAAAAAAAAAAATATCCGAGTCACACGAGCTAATTTCTCCCCCTTTCTAATATTTTCATTACTGGCCGCGCTCCAAACCTTTTTTTAAATGTATATAAAAAATAATATTCTTCTTGCTTCTGGGGTATATTTTCAAATAAAGTATCGAGGGATCGAATAAACGCTGCGACTCAAAGACAATTTCATCGTTGTCTTCGCACCATCGATGGCTCAATAGAATGATTTTTTCATAATCTACCAATATTGATAAGTGTAAGATGTTTTGTCTCAATAAGAATAGTCTCACATGATTTGGAGTAGATAATGTGCAAACGACATCAGCTTTGTCGAGAAACGTGGAGTCTCGCTCAGCTGAGTTCTGCCGACTAGGTAATACTTCGAAACTCGGAAGGACTCTCGATTACCCGTCTAATTATCTAACGTAGGACGATAGGCGACCCTATCTTCACAGAGGAGGGTCTGCGGTTACACAAGCCATCCCAATTTCCCATTCCCTCCTTCGCCCCCGTCTTTTCGTACTCGTCGACCCTCAAAGGTCATTGTTACCTCGTTACTATCCCTTCTAGGCACGGTCCGAAGAGAGGGAATTGGTTGAAGCAGTTGGGGATATTTTCAAATGCCCTCTGTTATTTCGAATACCGACAAATCCAAGGAGATTACACATTTGAACAATGGCGTTTGTTGGAAAAAAAAAGAAAAAAAGGTACAGCAAGAAGACAAGAAAAAAATCGTCAGACGTTAAGGGGTCCCGAAGTACAAGAGATATCTCGAAACAGTATAACTTTAGTGATCGCAATGAACGATTCAGGTATTTCAGTAGATGTGTAGGTATAGAGGTGGGTGGACGAGAATATAGGTAGTGTTAAGCTAGAGAACGGCCGCTCGGTTGCAATCAATACTGTTTCGGCATTACGCTACTGGAAACACTCTCTTGGAAAGGGCCTACGTTTCTATAGGGGCCGTATAGAAGGCAAGAGGAAAGACCGAGAAACCGTGAGCGCGATGGGAAAAGGGAGGGACACGAGAATCGGGGGAGACAGAGGATTCGTGGTCCGCATACTGATGCGGGAGCAGAGCGAATGTGAGCGCCCAGAGAATGAGACGAGTGTGTGTTGAATCCTCCTGTTTATGCCAATGTATGTGTTTGTGTTTCTATTTATGTATATACGCGCGCGCACTCAGGGTAAAACTGGCAAAGATACAATACAAGGGATTCCGAGACTGTAAGAAAACACGTCTCGGTGGAATCGAAAACAAAAGACAGTTGAGCTGCGTCCGAGGCTGATTCGATGTTGAAAAATCTGTACTTTTTCGTACGAAGTAACACAATGGAATTTTTGTTTGTTGAATTAACTATGATTTTCGAAAAATTAAATTGCGTAGAAAAGCGTAGATCTACTTAATGTATAAGTACAAGACTGGTTTGGTTTAGCTCATGGAATTGGAATTGAAATTTACTCGACTCTATGAGCATGAGTGTCGATAGTTCCGAGCCACAAGAACCGGTAGTATCGTTGTAATTTTTTGGGAATGAAATATCGGCGAGATAGGTATATGCGTGAGTAGACGGCGTAAGGTAGTCGCGAGTGAGGCCAAACTGGTTGCTCGAAGCTCGATGGTCTAGTACTTAA
Organism: Ichneumon xanthorius; assembly: GCA_917499995.1. Classification (NCBI taxonomy): domain Eukaryota; kingdom Metazoa; phylum Arthropoda; class Insecta; order Hymenoptera; family Ichneumonidae; genus Ichneumon; species Ichneumon xanthorius. Next base: position 195,743 of record OU824206.1, on the reverse strand, counting down.
CGAGGTATTACGTGGCGGGGGGGGGGGGGGGGGGAGGGTAGAATGCGAAACGATTTCTTGCTTTTAGCACGATTTTTCAACGATTACTTTTTTCAAACGCCGTCTTCTTCGGATTCGATGATCCGTAAAGGAGAACACGAGAGAGGAGTGGAACGGGAGTTTGAGTGTAAAAGAGAATAGTCTAAGAGAGAAGTGGCCTGCACCTCCAGGGTGGCTGCCAGTTGGTATAAACTGGCGCAGGTAGCCCGGAGCTATATAACGAAAGAGCCCGCGCGATCGAGAGGAGACGAGTGAGCATAGCGGGTGGAGGGTGAAAAGGAGGAAGGGAGCTCTTACTCAGTCTCACATAGCGAGGTTAGCTCTCTGCATCGGAGCCGTCGGTAAGTGGGTACCCACTTCTGAATTGGCTCCCCCTTCGTCGTTCCACTCATTGGATCATCGTTCGTTCGCCGAAAATTCGATCATTATGATTGCTTATGATGTAAATGATGCCCGGAGGCAGCAATTGTTTCCAGCGGAACGAGCCCGCTGGGCTCCTTCTGGCTACGGGTCCCAGAGTCCGACGAGTCGTACGACGTTCGAGTTCGCGGATCAGGTACCCCATAATACCGGCACTCCACCCCCTCCTATAGGAGCGACGCGTAACGAGTAACAAGCGGGATTTCTTCATGGGATTTGTTGATAGAAAAACTATGTCTTCCGAAAATCTTTGGTTTGTCCGCTGCATGGTTTAAATTTTCACAAAGGGATTGAGACAGCCCCCGGGGAGGTCGAATCTTCTAATTTACCCTTACCTCGCCTCTCTCGCCTTTTTACGACCGCAATTTAAAATTCCTCGCAAAAAACAGGCGAAACTGTGTGTTTTTATGGTAGGTGCATGATGGTCAGAGAGAATAGGGAGGAAACCCTTTTCTCGTGGCCTCCGTTTGGCCCGCTTGCCGAAGAGAAACCGCATCTTTATTATAGTATTATAGTACAGTGTAGGATGATGTAAGTGCAGACATAGGGGAATCCCGGTGGAATCGGTGTGTTGTACGAGAGAGTGATCGTTTGTCTGAATTCTTAGATAGATTTTGACGGCCCTTGCCGCGCGACCATTATAGTAATTTCACGGTACGACGCTCCATTCCAGGCGTTTCGAGGAGCACGACTAATTTCATTAGAGATAAATATCATGATTATGGCTTGCGACCATCCCGAAAATTGGCGATCTTCGGGGGTCCGAAGCGATTTCGATTTTACGCTCTTCCTTACGCTACTGCCGCTGGCCCTTAAACCTCAGCAATATAACATTCGGACGTTTCATCGCTTTAGGCAACGCACGACTCTCGACGTCCTATTCGATCGCTCTAGTCATTTTTGTAGCTCGCTAAAAAAAATTATGCTAGTCAGCTTTTTCCTATTATTCGTTGTCTACCGATTGACTCTCGTATGGGAATGACGGTGGAAGTTATTCATAAAGACATACTAAATTTATATTTAGAAATATTCAAATTTGTTAAAAACTTCCCACTCTAAAAATAATAACACTACATATTTCGTTGTAAACAAAAATAAAATAATAATTGCTCGTTTATCATTGTAATAATAGTAGAGCGACGTGTTCCGACTGTTATTAAAATTATCAACTAAATGATTCTTTCTTTTTTTATGGCGCAATATGTAATGTAATTCTTTTCACAGTCGGGAGTTTTTTTTTAATTTTTAATATTTTCTTTGCTCTTTATCAAGTCATTCGTCTCGATAAGTTTCTTTGGCATTTAAGAGATGCAATATTTAGAAAGTTGTAACGGAGAAACACGACATTAGAAAATTATATCGCCGAGAAATATCACTTTGCGAATATGAAGTTACACTATATCTATCGAATTAAAACTATATAATTGTTTGACGTTTATTACTACACTTTGAGCGACTTACTCTGTAGTAGAGCGCACGAACTATAGCTATTTTTTATACCGGATGACAGAAATAATCGTGCAGGCAATATTAATAATGGCGGCCGCCTTTCCATACATCTAAATAGGCTTTTTCCCACGTTATTTTTACAACGTTATTTATCTCTTCTACTTAACATTTAATTTTCATAATCTGTCCCTACAAACGTACTCCATAATCCATAGGAGTAATGTACTGGTGAGACACATTAAACCGTTGCGACAAACTCTAGAGACAACGAAACTGGCAAAATCGCGGAACCTCAGTGAAACGCATGACTCCCATCTTTTGCCCTATGCGGCCAGGAACAGTTACCAAGATCCTTAATTTTTTTCCGGTTTTCATTTCTCTCTCTCTCTCTCTCTCTCTCTCTCTCTCTCTCTCTCTCTCTCTCTTTACTCCCGTTTGGTATGAAGAACTATGCAAACTATTCTACCTGGTGTACCTTTTCCGTAGAGCACTATGGATATCGGGGTTTTACAAAAATGTCCTTATTAAAAATATCACTGAGCTAGTATATAGTATAAGATATAAATACAAAAGTATCGTGGAAGATGTGAAGATTGTATCTCACGTGGGACGCTGAGGGAAAGCGTGCAACGACAAACTGCACAAAGATCCGTGTCGTTCGAATACCGAGTGGACGTCGTGGACGACGCGGAGACCACTTCGATGAATCTCGAGACTGCAGGATCTCCCTCGTCGAAGGCGTCGCGTAACTCACGTACGCCGAGTACGCGAGTCGTCGCGGTTAGCCATGCGAGCGCGAGTTTTTCATTGCGGGCCTCCGTCGTGCGTCCGATGGCGAGCGCGATACAGCCAATCGGTGGAATCTATCCGGATCTCGCGCGCGCTCGCCAACTACTGTGACGATACGCGAAAGGAGAACAAGCTACGCGGGACACGATTGTGATCGCGATGTGCTTCAAACTCGGAAAAGCGGACTCTCTCACCGCTAGCTCTCCCATACGCAATACCGAAGGAGCAACATTCTCGATTATTTTTATCGAATGTAGACGCCGCCGCCGCCGCCGCCGCCGCCGCCGCCGCCGCCGTCGCCGTCGCCGTCGCCGTCGCCGTCGCCGTCGCCGTCGCCGTCGCCGTCGCCGTCGCCGTCGCCGTCGCCGTCGCCGTCGCCGTCGCCGTCGCCGTCGCCGTCGCCGTCGCCGTCGCCGTCGCCGTCGCCGTCGCCGTCGCCGTCGCCGTCGTCGTCGTCGTCGTCGTCGTCGTCTCGCGACGAGGAAAAAATAATCGATATCGCACGATATGCGAGCCTACGTGACTCGCACGCGCCGATCGTTTTAAAGATTCTTCCACGAGAACACGCGTTGTGCGTTGAATAACTATATTTTTTATAGTTCATAAACTACATACTAGTTCATACTAGTTCATACTAGTTCATACTAGTTCATACTAGTTTTACTAGTATGTGTGAGAACGAAGTCGCGGGTAATTATTGTACTCGGTTTGTACTAGAAAATCTGTGTCACCATCATCGGTGAGACAGAATTGAGTTATCGATATTCGCAAGGCGATTTCTCGTCGTCCGCAAGTGAGGCTCAACGAGAAAACCCGAGGAAGCGATTATCCCCGGCGTTCGCGCGTGTAATACGGGATTAACGGGCTCTCCTGGCGTTCCTCTACATACCTGTATGTGCCTGGTATACGTATGTATTTACCTGCGTGGCTGCCCTATCGCTGTTTACTTACCAATACTTGCCTAGATGTGCGCGCTCGCGTATATCAATATACTCGGACGAATGTTAATGCGTTAGCCGCCTTTACCAATGACTGCCGACACGATCCATTATTACTTATTACCTATCGCTATCACCAGAGTCTGACGAACGACTCGCGTGATTCCCGATCGTTTATACAAACGACTAATTGATGCCTCTAATTGACCAAGTTCTCAGGCTTTGACGATAATTACATTCTTCTTTTTACAGTAGACTGGTCTTTTTGCAGCTGTTGCCACATAATAGTCGAAATAATATCAATGGTGAGCCGTTGACTGTTCATACTTGAATTTTTACCGCGAAAGGGAAAGGGAGTACATTTTTATATTCGATCGTTGCACGTGCTGCCGCTGGCTCGAGGACATACACGCTCGACCCCCGAGAGAAAAGTCGAAGACAGCAGGCCTCGCCAAGCCGTGATCACTGGCATAGTTCGACTGTAAGGGTAAAACGTACACGTTGCGGCCGACAGCTGTCAAATAAATGTTTAAAAAAAGCGCTAGTCGAGCGAAATTTCGAGTGGGACGCGTACTCTTCTGCTCGGCGAGGGGTCATCCCGCTGAACGCGCAGTACAACCCCTGATCCATTTGTCAACTTCCCCCGAGGCTACGTATACCGTTTTTTTTTTTTTTTTTTTTTTTTTTTTTTTTTTTTCTTCCTTTAACTTATAGAATCCGCTAAATCTCTTATTTTTTTTTCTTTCTTTACCACTCTCTAATCTACCGCAGATAAAAGTCGTCGTTTTTATTTTTCATTTATTACTACGCATCGCTACTTTTCTACTTGCGCGCGACAGAAGCACTCGATATCATATATAAACGGGTCGATCCCGGCGGAATCGAACACCACGAGGGACGCACTGTGCACGAGTGGAACTTTAAGCCGATTCCTCCGGCCCCAGAGGAACAGAGTCGTCTGTTCTCTTCATCGTCAGTTCTCGCTGACTCCGTCGAGACTACATTTTCTTTCCAGAATTTAACCAAATAACGAGGAGAGAGAGAGAGAGAGAGAGAGAGAGAGAGAGAGAGAGAGAGAGAGAGAGAGAGAGAGAGAGAGAGAGAGAGAGACTTGCTAGCTGCCTGCTCGCAACAGCCCCTCGACGATTCGTCGTTATAATACAGTACGAAGGTGCGTTTGTAGTAGTATTACGAAGTATGCGCAGGGCGCGAACAGCCCCGAGGCGCCGTAGGGATCGGGCTTCTGCTGCAAGGGAACTGTGCGGAGAGCGCATCGGCGAATTTTCGAGGGTGGTTTCGCGCCTCAATGCTTTATTAAGAAGCACTTGTTTAAAAGGGCACCCTCGCCACTGCAATTGCATCCGGCTGACTATCCAGCACAATAATGCCCGTTCGAATTCGTCACGGAATCACAATTTTACTCAACATGCAACATCTTGGCATTCCGTCCATCGTCATTTAACCTCATACTATATGGGTTAATAAGCACTTATTCATCAATAGAGGTAATCTATTACCTGTAGCCCGATGTTAAGTTCTCGCATTATTAATTCGTATAGTCGAAGAGCAAGGATAGATTTTCGTGGTGAGATATGGATGGGAGTGCGACAGCAACTGCTTAACTGCGTGGCTTAATCGTCTTACTGTACGTGCCGTAGAGCAATCCCTTTGTTCGTCAGCTAGTACATCAAGCACAACGCTGTGGCCCTCTAATGTATGCACCGGATCTTCTCGATGACTCTGACGCGAAAACTCTCCCCACGGAGAAACGATGCTGATCGAGAAAGGGCGAGAACCAAGCGCCTCTTTCGTTCTCATTCTCGTTCTCGTTCTCGTTTGACTTTATTGAATTTTGGTTGCGCAGGCAGTCCGAGGGCGAGGGTGCGATGCTCGGAGGAATGAGGAAGGGAGGAAACGAAAGTGTAAGAACGCAAGCGAAGGGACCGGTGAGCGTGCCAGGCCAACATTAATTCACATCCCGCTGCAATGCTTTTTATTATATAACTCTCCTTCTTTAGTCGTTATTCATGCTTCCGATTGAATTTTTCACGGTATCTCGAAGTGTTGCGTACACCTTCAGTTATATCTTGTTATATATATTTGGGTCGTAATTTATTGGAATATTATGAGCTGAACCTTTTTTCAAGTACGAATAAAATAAACGCGAATAAAACGTGTCCCTAGGAGGCGTTTGAAGCAGTACTAATCGCAGCTATCCCATGTTTAATCGACCATCTCATTGGCGTTAAAACTTGGAACACTGCTCGACTTGTTATGGACAACTCGATAAAGCGTATCGCTTCTATCTGAATATACACGCGCTGAATTAGTTGGTGTGCCGAGTTGCTCGCCTAAATCCATTTAGAGCATAAACGGAAACTGTATCGCTTCGGTGAGGGTACATTAAATGTCCCCTATGATGTGATAAAAGTTAATAAACTTTTTCTATCATCATACTCTATGAAAAACGGATATAAGAAATGTCCGGATATATGAATGTCATAAAAAGATTGAGTAAGGGCATAAAGTATAAAAGTTACACTCAATGAAATATGTTGAACGTTGAACGTACCCCACATAGTTCTACCAGCTGTGACACAGTCACAACGATTCTCCTTTTCGTAATTTCTTTAAATTTTCCATCTTGATCGTTTATCGGATTCTTCTGGTTCCTCGGTAATTCACTCTGCGCCTCTGCTCGCGCGTTTATCCCCACTAGCATGCCTCCCTCCTCCCATCGTCTCCCACTCTATTCGATCTCCGTTGCATGTACATTAAAAGCCACGTGACCGGAACCTTGGACCTCGTGATCCCACAAAACTTGGTGACACAGCCACTAACATATCGCACTTGCGGAACATCTCGTACAGTTATTGGCTCTCTAATTTTTCATGTTAGCAACTTTTAACCGATTTCCTTCGCACGTTTTTTCCTCGTTCATTCACGTGGTATCACTTTTGTTTTGTCACCATGTGGCGTGATGCTAATCGAATAGAGCGCGCTCGCGCGTTGCTTTTCTAGTTTAACGCGCGAGTCCTGGCAACGTGCGATCCACTCTCTTGCTGGCACTGTTGAGAACCGTGCGTTAGCGACTACTATCCGACCGGAGAGTTGCGTCGCTCGGTGCCGGCAGGAGTAACGCGGGACTTTGCTATATCGGGAGTATGGTAAGTAGTAACACCCCTGCTACCGCCATTTCCCCTGACCTACGTTTACTCTCTTCGTCCCGACGTTGTTCCCCCACTCGCGTCGACGCTGCTGCCTCCGCGGTTGCCGCTTCCCTATTAACGCTCGAGGATTGTCCCTCGACGCCCTCTTTGCCTCTGTGCTTTCAAATCCGCTCTGATCGACATTGAACGTACAGTTGTACTTTACTCGTGGATTCTTTCGTGGACAATCCGGCGCTTGCATCATGTAATTTCCCAGGTGAGGTTGAACCATCGGCGCGGCTACGGGACCGTACTGGTTGCCGAGGTACGTTACTTTGTACCCGCCCGGCGCTCAAGCCGGTATCCGCCAGGACCACAGTGTTCGGTCTTCGCTTTCCCTCAGATTTTCGAAATCGAAAGTGACGTCACAACCAGTTTAAAAGAGACAACTTCTCTCACCGAGCGGTAGGATGATTTACTACGATTTTTCGCATCTCTTACAACAAATATATTAAGCGAAAACTATTATTTTCAATCGCAGCACCTCTTGGACTCTCAAGTAGAGAAATTCCATCCACCGAAAAACTATAAGCCGTGGCGCAGTGAAGGCGAATCCTCTGGGGTCGCCCGTCCTTCCGAGATTGCACACCGCCCGCTTATACGATTTTACCAAGTTGCTCTATACACCACGGTGTCCAACCGATGAGGAAAGATTCTCTCGGCTCACAGGCCCTTACCGAATTCCCACAATTTATCGACGATTCCCACGCCGCGGACCCTTGGACGTCAGCTCGTAGCGATGTCGAGGATCTCCCGATAATTTTTCCGCTCGAGGCCTGGCGATGAAACGGAGTGCAGGACAGCCTCCACTTCTGCGATGTTGCACTCCGTTCGGAGACTCCTCGATGACGATTCCTGCGCCAGATAGGCCTCGATCTCGAGATCGATCAATGTAGTGTTCTCCATCGCAGGGGTTTTGAACCATTTGCCCGATGATTTTCATTCCGAGTCGGCGGATCTACAACGAGGTGCTCGACCAAAATATTCGAAAGCGAATTAATTACAATTCTTTGTGGCCTAAGTTCGTCTAATCAGTCTCACAATCTTTCTTTTGCTTACGAATTTTGTTGAAAACCCCAATAATGCTCGCTAAGACCCCCGGTTTGCTGGCTGGACGACGATCGCCTCGCTGAAGGAGGGCCAGTTGCAACGTGCATTAAAAAGGCCACATTACAATATATACCCTACATATCTATTACACCAGCAGTGTTAATGTCGCTCTCGCTGACTCTTCACGGTGGGTACAAATTACTGCTTTCAGATGGAAAAGCATGAATGAGATACAGTTTCCAAGATGCTCCGTTTGTACAACCTTGAGACTTTACCGCTGATTCCCCTCTTCGCTAAATGCAATCTTCTTTCTTGTCGGCAGCTCTCCTTCCTCTTTTATTTCCGCTTCTTACAGTTTTTTTTATTGCATCTTCTTCTCTGGAGTCACTCGAAAGTCGCCGGTGGTGTCCATATTTCAAAAATTATGTGTCACATAAGCAAAATCATAGGAATTACATCGCGTTCTTTCCGAATTGCATTAGGGCAATGATCTTTTGCTTTGGCACAAAGTATGTCAAAGCTTGTGAGAGCGAATGATGACGTTCGTTTTGCCCATTGAATATGGCAAATATGTATATATATATACACCTATATAGGGAAGGGTGGGGCAAAACGGGGCGACTAAGCAAATATCGCCGTTGCAGCTATATACATGACATCGAATTATTATGTTAGACTACACAATCTAAACTGTGGAGCCAATTTTTACATTCCGGAAAAAAAAATCGCGCGGGGCAAAATGGGGCAGTTTTCATTTTTTCGAAATAGGGTAGAGCGGGGCAAAATCGGGCAACGGGGCAAAACGGGGTTTTTGGGCAAAACGTCATTTTCCAATAATTTTTGGATGCCCGAATTCGCCCTATCGGATACATCAGGCTTTTCTGTCCAGTTTTGCCACCCTGGCCGATCCAAAAATTATTGGAAAATTTAGTTTTGCCCCGTTGCCCCATTTTGCCCCGCTGTACCCTACAAGAGTACAAGAGGATAGAAAGAAAATAGGACCGGAAGACAGGGGGATCGAAAGAGAAGAAGCTAGGAGGATAGAAATCCTCCTATCGTCCGGACAGAATGACAGAAGGACAGGAGGGCAAGAGGACAAGAGGACAAGAGGATGAGAGGATGAGAGGGGCCCTATCCTCGTATCAAGAGTACAAGAGTACAAGATGATAGAAAGAAAATAGGACCGGAGGACAGGGGATCGAAAGAGAGGAGGATAGGAGGATAGAAATCCTCTTATCCTCCTCTCTTTCAGAATGACAGAAGCACAGGATAGAAAGACAGCCAACCAGACACCCAGACGCCCAGACAAACCTTTCTGTCTGTCTGTCTGTCTGACTGCCCGATTCTGCCCTACCCCCGTTTTGCCCCATCGATACATCCCGATTTTTTCGCACCGTTTTACTCCATCGATACGTCCAATTGATTCACCCCATTTTGCCCCATCGGTACATCTCGATTTTCTCAGCCCGTTTTGCCCCATCGATACATCCCCATTTTTTGCCCCGTTTTGCCCCTTCGATACATCCCGATTTTTTGCCCCGTTTTGCCCCACCGCCCCGTTTTGCCCCACCCTCCCCTATATATATATTTACTCAGCATAACATTTGCGTCACGATCATCGTATGACTCAGTGTATCTTGCAACATTCAAGTCGCGCTTTCGCGTTACAAATCTACGTTCCGGAATATTGTTTTTTTTTTTTTTTTTTTTTTTATTAATGTTCCGTTCCAGGTATACCCCTTAGGGGTTTTTACCTTAGCTCCCTCCCTAGCCTAACCGTGTACCTATTCTAACACTTTCCTACCCGCACTTCGCTAATCTACTCTAATTCCGTGCGTCCGCAGCCGACTTACTTCCCCCTAACTGTAACACATTCGCCGAGGACACAGGGAAACTGCGGAAAACCCATGTCGGTACAGCTGGCAATATTCTAGGGGAGAGCGGGGCAAAACGGGGTTTTTGGGCAAAACTAAATTTTCCAATCATTTTTGGATCTGACAAGATGGCAAAACTGGGCAGTAAAGCCTGATGTATCCGATAGGGCGAATTCGGGCATCCAAAAATTATTGGTAAATGACGTTTTGCCCAAAAACCCCGTTTTGCCCCGTTGTCCCATTTTGCCCCGGTCTACCCTACTGATCCTCCGGTATTTCTGCATTTGAGTAAAGTGCAGAAACACCTAAGTTTCAGAAGAAAGCGTCTCCTGGTCACCGGTCGATGCGCCAGCTAGCGCACGGCTAAGCGGTCACCCATCCAAGCACTGACCGCGAACGATTGTGCTTGACTTGGGAGACCACCGGAGCCGTGCGCCAACCGCGCATCCACCGCTGTCGGTGAATATATATATTTAATTTTTTAATTTTTATTTTATTTTTTTGCGAAAGCAGTGCTTTCTTGCAGTGAAACATGAGGGAATCCGGACAGTATATAGGCATGAATTGATTAAAGATCAAAAATATATTATAAGGCTCAGAAGCGAGCAGTGTGCGGGTGACGAGTATTAGCTGTTCCCCGAGGTATTTAGAGGCACGAGGTTCCGCTAATGTCATCACGTCGCCACGAACTGTTAAAGTCGCCCCGTTCAGGACAGTATAATGAAAGGGTTGGCCTATGCGAGCAGCCCCTCGTCACGCGACATTGTTACTCTGCGACGAGGTGTGGCGTAACCGTAGCACAATCAGCCACGAAGAAAAAAAAAAGAAAAAAAAATCGCTACCAATATAGAAACAGAAAATTGCTAATTGCATCGGCTAGATTGTTATTATTATTATCGCGTATTATTTAGTTAATGTATTTGTCAGAATTCTGTGCATGCACACACGATGTGAACGAGAAGACAGCGATACTTTTCTCCCTTCTGTCCATCCCCTTTGTCGACGTTAACCGAAAGTGAATCGATGACGTAGACATCCAGTGGGCTGGTAATATGGTAGGGTGACAGCGTTGGCAGTAGTATCGGATAGGTATTATGTATAGAAAAATTGTAGCGAGAGAAAGTCGACGAGCAGAGAGCGCTTTGCACACGCCTTCGCCGTAGGGGTGCGCTTTTAACTTTGGGGTGACTTACCCCGAACGTTATCTATTTTGACAGGACGGCACGGCCGCGGTCTGTTACGCATTCGAGGCTTGCATAGCCGCAGCGGCCAAGGGTTCCCGGTAATTGTGTTTTAACTGCGGACTCCGTGCATATCATTTTTATAAAGTTGCCCCACCGAATTTAACAACCGTTACGCCAACGTTTCGAAAAACGTTTCTCAGCCAAAAATATATTCGATCCTTCGATAGGCAAGAGTTATACGAGATGGTGCTGGATAAGAGTATTCGTAGTATTATCGTCATGCACTATTTGACGGATGATGATGAACGGAATGAGTTTGACGATAATGGCGGGCACATTGTTCGCTCGAGCGAACCACAAAATAAAACGATAAAGTTGTATACAAGAGGGGATATAGGACGGGGGCCGGAATTATCGATAATCAAGTCGTCGAACTCAGGCCAGACGTAGTGGTGCTATCGGGAGGAGGATAGGACTATCGATGAGGAGTAACAGAGCGGTAGAGAGTAGCATCAGGCAGTGGCGAATGGTAGCGGGGGCGCGTGCGATCCGGTGTATATACGAACGAGGTCCCTCGTTGTCAATAACGAGGCGAGCAGCTCCGAGGGCCGTGCCAGAAGCTATTGGCGGCGGCGGCTCTCTCGTATGCAATATGGCTCGCAATTTCGATGCCCCGGACGGACTCTCGCCGTCTGCCAATGCAAACAACCGCTATTGGGTTTCCAGTTAATGAACCGAGGCAGGCTCAGCGCAGCGGACGAGCCGACCGGCCACCGGCTTTACGCCGACTATCTTCCCAAGCATTTTTGCACGGTGGGCACGGCTTAAATTGGAACTCCCTCAATTCATCCCACACCCCGCACTCTCTGCCCGCTGCCTCGGCTACGCATCCGTTTTTCCATTGGCTTCACGCTACGCCGAGACACTCCGATCGTTCGCAACTTCATTAAGAGCCTCCATCAATTCCAGACAATGGCCATTTCTCGGCTTGCGGGATTCGTGGGGAAAGTAGCTACACTTTTTATTAAATATCAAATTGTATACTTTCTTTCGATAACCCCGATATAGATAAATTACGTAACTAAATAAAAGTAGTATGACGAGAACCAATAATCATCTTGCTAGTATGATTAACGATCTTTTCTTCATTTATCCCCGTACTTACAATCTCTATTATTCGCATCTTGCAACTCTCTTGCTAAATTACACGCGTCTATTTACCAAACTATAGACTCACGATGAGTCAAAATTATTCCCATTATCCGCCCCTATAAATCACTCGGGGAATAATGATTTGCGATTCTCCATGCGTCTGGAAATACTACAAAAAAGAAGAATTGAGTCAGGAGATACGAATAAAAAAAAATAACATAAAAACAAACAAACAAACAAACAAACAAACAAAAACAAGACGCGTATGTACAGGTTGCGGGAGTTGAGCAGACATCCTCGAGCTATCGGTAGGGTATCGTTGCCCGATGCAAGTGTTCGCGGTATACGCTAAGCGGATCTCCGATAATCCGGATTACGTATTTGCCCGAGTCCCGCTGGCTCCTGCCATCTCGATCTCGTACGCGTTCGAGCCAAAGACGTATTTGCCCTATGTACTAAGACATCTTGCGTCTGGCCGGAACGGTAATCTGCTGAGCGCCGTATACATTTAGCGCTTTGCCGGACACTCGATCGTGTCCCGTTCAACAGCTCGGAGTGAAACAAGTTTCTCATCTAGAGTCAATTTTCCATTCGGTATATCAACATGCACTAATAATTAAAAATTTCACGAACATGCATAGCAAGTTTAAAATAATGAATTCCGAAAATTTGACAATATGAAATACACTTAAAAATGATAAACGAGTAATGTGAGAAGAATGAAAGAAGAAAAAAAAATTGTTAGGGACTCAGATCGGAAACGGTGTCGCGCTGGCATTGTTGAAACGCCGCGGAGAGTAACAGAGACAGCACACGTACGTGCATACTCTCCTGCGGCTTCTCTCTGCTTGCGATCAAATGAATATGATGAAAGAGTGGTGGCATTAGGCGTACGTGCCGCGCATACTGATTTCCGGCTGATTGATTGGACCCCATTCCAGTTTCCACGCAGGGCTCGGCAACGACCGAGGTTCGCATATATAGCATCATCGTTTCTCTCGCGACCTATTGCTACGGTCCCCTCGGTACTCTGTCCGCTGCGTAATTCCACCCTCTCCTTGCCCACCACTACCACGAGTCAGCCAACATTGTTGCTATGATCGGATTGCTGGAGAAGCCCTTTTCGATCATGCACCGTTAACGTTCAGTTGTACGCCCAACAATTTTACCGCGTTCACGATTGCCTTAAAAACCTTTCAATGCGCGCGGTCTCTATAATTGTACGTGGATTACAGTTCATTCTCATCAAACATAAAATAAAAATAAAAAAAATTTCAAACATCTGTCGAGGAGACGATGCTTAAAATTTACTACTATTAGATGGTATGGCTGCGCTTGCGCTCACTGTTTCTGCTTGCGAAAGTATCGCAAGACGGTGCAAGAGAAATGCCCGCGCGGCTACGATTCGTTCGACCGTAAGGTAATTGTTTTTGACGCAGTAATTTTACACTGTCGTGGTTACACGTCTGTTTGCCCGTCCATCAGTACCGTTTGGAGGAAATAGTGCTCGGAATATGCGTGGTTTCTCATAAGTCGGTAGTACTTCCGTGTTTTTGACAAATTACATCTTGTGGTAAATAGTTTCTTGCTTCTTGCAATACATTTTCAAGAGACACTAGTATTTGGTACAACAGTTTTTTCAATAGGCTTAAAATGTCTATATATCCATTGCAATTAAATTAATTAGCAATTCAACAAATGTGAATTAGAAGAAAAAAATGTTTGACGCATAACGTAGAATAGATTAGCCGGACGAAGGTGGGCTCGAGAAAATTCGAAATATTGAAGATTAGCGGTGGGCAGAAGAGAAATTTAATCGCCCCGCGGCAATGCTTCCCGCCGCTGCTTCTCTCCATCTTATCCTTCGCTCTCGGTCGATTGTTTTTTTTTTTCTCTTTTTTTGTTATCCGCTCGCCGTCAACATGCATGATCCCAACGTCTCACGTGTGCAACAGCAGCGGAATACACGACGAACGAGAACGCATGGCGGAAGGTGGGCAGATCTTCGAGACGGGGATGTAGAAGCGCAGATGTTGATGTGGAAGCTACAGCATACATCGCTCGCGGCCCCCGAGAAACCAAAACGTCACGAGAGGCGAAGTGGTTATTGGACTCATATTACAGTATGAGACCGATATGGTTATTGGACTCATATTACAGTATGAGCCAAACCTCAGTTGTTATCATCCTTGGATCTTTTTATACCTAATTATTTCGACGATAGATACAAGATCCATATAGTGCGTTCAATAGACATTATTAACACTGCTTTCTCGCGAGCTACGGTGTCTGTTGCGGAGGTAGCTAGGTACACGCCACAAGGGGGCTATAATACACAGCACGTACGCAACCCGGCAGCGTCATGAGCGTCAGATTCTACACATCAAGCCCGAGGCTTTGCCAGGCCTGCCGTGTCGGCTCGTACCTACGTGATGCTCACTGATCCTTTCCGTTTACGCTTACGCGTATGATGCTGCTGCTGCGGCTCTTGGACGCACGAAAACCGCCACCGCGAGTATATTCGTGCATTGATGCGAGAATATAAAATTATGTGAGTGTATTTGTTGGAGGCCCCGACGTCGCGGTAGCAGCGACCAGAGATGGGATTGCGCGATAGACCGCGTGTCGAAAATAGAAATATAATCTGATAGGCTCATTGTGCCTCGAGCCACTCCGTTCCTATCTGCCACTACAACCTCCGGCCTCATATACTCTCACCCGTGCAACCGCTATTTTTTTCTCTTTTCTTTCTTCAATTCTATCTCACTCTCCCTTGACTCTTCTCCTTTCATTCCCAAGACTATGCTTTCTCGCCTTTGTCCCGCCATCATCTCCTATCCTATCTATCCTCTTTCTCTTGCAGTTAATCAGTTTCTTTTCCTTCTTCTTAGCTTAGATATTTGCCCTGTTGCGATATTGAAACTTCCAGGGGCCCACTTGGCTGAGGCTATTATTTTTCATAATTTCGGGAAATGGAATAATTGTATGCGGCAGTATTTGTGACTGTTCGATTAAGGGAAATACAAGTATGGAAAGGTACAGCGCGTCTTTGGACCGCGGGTCGAGACGAGAGCTCTTCGGCGGCAAAGCACCGAAGCGCCGAAGTGCCGATGGCGCGTGACCAATGGCATTGTCATCGTAAAGAAATTAGAGGAGCGGTAATAGCTTCCGGGTACGATGGCTTCCGTTTTGTATACATCTTTCTCTAGCAGCATTTGCTCCTGCGGGTCGAATGTATGCATATACGTACGTTCGAATGAGCGTCAAACTCTCACGTAGGACACGTAATAAATAATGTGGCGTTATAGTATTGGAGAGGCAGTGACCCTTTGGGCGTACGGAACCCGCCTCGGAAGTTGAGCATTTGTCCACGTCCCGCCGGCCGCTTTTGGGCTATCCCTAGCGATTCTTTCCGGTCTCACCAGAAGCAACACTCGACCCCCAGGATTCATCGACTCTAGCGAGATGCCTGTGGTATAAAAAGTTGCCATTTCATTGCTCATTCCTTATTCACCCGAACAACGCCGGTGAATCATCGATCTACATAAGACAGGAAATAATTTCTTCTACATCGGACAGTCATAAAGATATGACTCGCTGACTGAACATCGATCAAGCCAGTCACGTTCGTCGAGGCTACATATATATGATTGTACATAAGAACAGACGAATAGAATTTTTGCTGTCATAGTTTTCGGTGACAGGTTTAAGTGCCGCACTATCGATCGTGTACCTAGGCGTTCGTTGGATTCCTTGTTGTCACACGGTTTCAGCTAGTCGAGTAACCGGGAACGTAACACGGTGGTACGTACATACACATAGGCCGAAGGAATCGTGTACTCTACATACCAGTAGAGGAACGTGGTGAATTTCCAACGTTCCGCTGTGTTCGTCCTGCCGTCCCTCTCACCAACCAGAGCGTACTGATTGATCAACATTGTTGCTGAATTAGACTCTAGCGAGATGGGCATATTGATTGGCAATCAGTGTCGCTCGCCGCACCAACGAAACACTCGCTCCGGAAAACGCTTCGCTCCCATCTATCTCGCTCAGGTAGTTGCACACTGCAAACTGCATTCTCTACCCGTACACGTATATCCGCTATAGGTAATACAGCATCCCATCTACCTACAGATTCCATGGAAATATTCCATGGATTTCAAATACCGGCTACATCTTCGAGCGTTGGTATAAATAATATCATCGTTGGAACTTTATTAAAAAATAAAAAATAAAAAACTTTTATACTGTATTCGTGTTTTTACTGTAGTCGAGATACGTTAGTAATTGGTCTAGAACAATGAATACGATCGTAAGATTCTCACCGACCGATACTAAGGTCATTTTTATCAACACTCATTCGGCGTGAGTAGGACGCAGCGACGCGTATCCGAAGTAAGATAGGCTTCGAAACTCTTCAACAGCAAAAGAATTTCCGTGAAAGCGGTCAGTTGAATCGCCGAAGATCCGCGAGGGCAGAGCAGAAAATCGGTACTCCCAATCAGTGCGCGTACCGAGCAGAAAATCGTCGCGAATTTTCGAGAGCTGATCTTTCACCGTACCAGCCCTCAACTCCATATATATACCTGTGGAACAACGTGCGAATGCCTTGTGACCTACGAGCGTAACGTGGAATGCCATTCGCGCGAAGATGCGAAGAGTTCAGAACCCCTCTTGGTTTTACGACCGAGCGTTTCACTTCAGATACTCGCCGACTATATCTATATTTGAGAAACTCTGTCTCTATATACTTGCCGCTATATATACGTCATACAAGTCTTTCATAACTTGCACAAGCTAAAAAAAATCATGCGATTGAGTTTTTGACAAAATGTCTGTTATTCGTGGAACATCTTTTCGGATTCATCATCGGTCGAATAAGATGAAAAACGAAATAAAAATCCAATGATGACACTCGCGAAATATCTTCTTATATATATTTTGGAAAACTGTGGATTTGTTTATTTGTTGGTTTGTATTTTTCTCCCACTCCTCCCCCACCCCCCCAGCTGAGCCGTCTCTTCGGCTAGATCATTACGGAATTTCGATTTATATAGAATATAGGATGGATTTCAAAATGCCGAAATTCTATTCCATGTGGAATGGACTTCCACATGCTATGAACTATGCGATCCCTACAAGCGTGCCAGCCAAGATAACAGCTAACATATATATATATATATATATATATATATATATATATACATAATATCTTGAAAAGTTGTTTGTTTATAAAAATTTTAAAGAATCCAGGGGGTTCCCCAAAGGGTCCTAGGGGGCCAGGCCCTGATAATTCCAAGTTCCAGATTATTCAAAATCGGTTTGTGAGTTTAACAGGCAGTTACACTCACAAATCGAAAATTCCATAGTCCCCAGTGAGGGTGCAAAGCGCTCGAGCGACGACAACCTGCTAATAGTAGGGTAGAGCGGGGCAAAATGGGGCAACGGGGCAAGACGGGGTTTTTGGGCAAAACGTCATTTTCCAATAATTTTTGGATGCCCGAATTCGCCCTATCGGATACATCAGGCTTTTCTGCCCAGTTTTGCCATTTTGCCCATTTTGCCCCGCTCTCCCCTATATATTACTAGGATTAAGTAATTCACGAGCGGTTCGAATAGAAAGTAAATGTAGTTCGTGTTACTTAGCACAACAAGAAACATTGATTATTGGCCAAAAACTATTCTCGTGTGGCTACACGCTAAGTTTCGCGATTCCAGGTGAAGCCGTGAAGTTTCGAACGGGAAAGTATTAATCCCGGTACGATCTTCCAGGATATACACAGAACTAACAAAGTACCCTATTAACTCGAATACTCGGGGGTCGCCAAAACTCGTTTCTACCACCAAACTCTGTCGGTCGGTGACTCTCTTTCTCCTCTTCATCCTCTGTAGATCGCCTCTGCGAGAATTTTAATATTCCATTCCTCCTTTTACTAATAAAATTCCTTTCGTATCTAATGAACTCGGGCGATTCGACAACTGCTCCATATTCACAAGTGACAATACCACTTTCTGTATCAAAACGTTTTCTGTCAATATCGAGATTTAGTGTAGCCCTTTGGTACTGTACGTCTCGATCCCGTTGAGACGATGGCGCTGGTCCGTTCAGGGTGAAGGGACGTCTCCTCTTCGAGCACGATAAGCCGAATTCGTGCTGTGCTGCCCGTAGCTACAGATCGTCGATAACCCCGTCACCCTTAACCCACCCGGCGACTCGCTTCGATCCTATGGCTACTCTCACGCTGTTATTTCCTCTTTTTTTCACACGATACTTCTTTTCATCGACTCCGAAAATCCTCTCGCCCCTACTGGACTAGAAGGTGGAAGAACCCGGGCAACGATGCCTCTTCACTTTATGGCCTGTTAAATGAACTTGCTGCTTTCTCTTATCGCTGGCTGAGGTCATCGAAGCGAAGCTCACGTTGCCTTTTTCAGATTTACGAGGGTTTGTAGGATCTTTTGATCCGCTACCGTCTATAGCCCCTCGCACTTGACACTTCGGCTTTGACTACTTGGATGTTGATCCCGTTGGCGGTTTCCCAACTACATTAAATAATATTTTAGGTCACATGTCGGAAAGATTGAGGGCAAAACGAATGTCGATTTGCAAATTAATATGAATGAGTGATGACGGCGAGTCGCTGCTACAAGGTCGGGTATATGCTAGTATAATGGAACGATCGAACGCGTAGTCCGAGGCTCGGAAGGTGATTAACCCGGAGGCGAGCTTAAGACCTCTGCCGAGATAATTAAAGCAGTGGCCGTTTAGCTGTGCTCTGCCGGTACAGCTTCTGCTGCATGCTACAGCTTCTACTGTAGACCTAACGCCGAATGGAATGTAGTTTTATTGAGATAAAAAGAGAGCGATGGCCAGAGCAAAGGCAGAGACTCAAGATGGGAGAAGAAGCCAAACGAAGAGACTAAAGAACAAGATATAGTGCAGATGCTGGGGGTCGAAAGAGTTAGCGGGCAAAGGGGAAAAAGAAAGAGAAAGAGAGTGAGATTGAGCGTGGAACAGGGAACGAGTAACTTCTGCCCGGTAGCAGTTTCCCAAACCATCGCCATTAATAACCAGCGAGATTATATGCTGCTGCCGCGGTTTCCTCTTGTCTCCTCTCGTCGGTAGTCGCCGAGGCATACGGAGCATCGTTACAAGAGCGAAAGAGTGAGAAGATCGATGCTCGGTGTAACCAGACTGATCATTTAATATCGCTTACCTATAGCCTGAATGGCCTTACCCACCCGACTATTCTCTAATTTCATTGGAATATCGGCATGACGCGAATAATCTTCCAACATCTCTAAACAAGCGACCGAGCCTCCCCCAATCACGGAGTGAACAATTTCCGTTATTTATCGACATATTCTGATTGGTCGTTAATTAAAACCAATAATTCAATACCAATCAGTCCGAACGGTACTTTCACGCTAGGAGAGTATATATTGATGATTTCATTCCAATCTATCATAATTATATAGATATTTAGACAGGTATAAAGAGCACGAATAAGCATTCATTTATTTGCGTCGTTTGAGCCAATGGTTAGGCGGTTTGTCACATTAATATTAACGATTTTCATTTGTCATCACGATTGGCTCGCGGACCTCGGGTGCCGGGACCCTACATGCCGGTGGAAATGCGACACATCGGTCGCACATATGCGAGACCGCTTCTCTTTACCTCTTCTATCTATGATGATGCTGCTGTTGCTGGTTACCAACGCTGCTACCGTATACTTCTATCCTATTCTTTCTCTGTACGGACTACCCCATATCTGATTGGCTCAATCATTAATCACCGGTCACCGAACGTCAGCTCTTCCCCCCCCCCCCCCTCCATCTTCGGGTATAACTAAACTGTAAAATCTAAACTCGCGTCGCAAGTGTGCCTTGTCGTGTCATTGATTCTTCTTTCTTTTTTAGATTCCGGCGTCTATTGGCTGAATTTAAATACATGCTTGTTACTATTTTGTTAAATGTTACGATTTTTTTTATTTTTTCGTCAATGTATATGATTTTGTCAGTTGTTGTGGACATATACACTACACGTCTATGAACGCCAATAGTCGTGAATTCATGTTCATTTCAATAAAAATTGGAGGAAGAGAAAACCAAGAATTTAGACCGTTCCACAGCCGCAGCACAGCGAAGAAAAACAAAACGCATTCAAAGTTCGACCGCGCCGCTGCTCCAGCACTCCACCACTTTCCACACAACGCTCTCTAGCTTTCGTAATTCGTTGAATTTCAACATAAAAATTGAACACAATATTCTTCTCACTATAAACTATTGGAGAAAAAAAAAACGAAATTTTACTGTGGCGTAAGTCCTTAAATAGCATTTTGCTGTAGAGGTTTTCAGGTTGCATTCATTTCTCAATCAGTCCAATTATTAATATCGAGTTTCGCATAGTTGTACATAGGTACAACTTGCAACTTGCTTTTATCGATGAAATATCGAATTGCAATACACGGTAGCGTGGCGTCGCTCAAGTCGTCGTAACCGTTTTGACCCCTTCCGTTCTTTTTATTTTCTTCCTTCTCTCGATGCTAACGGCCAATCAAGAAGATTCAGTTTGTCTAGTTGACAGAGGGAAGTTGCCGCTGGGCAATGTCCACTGCGACTATTATTCTACGGGTTATACCGTCCGATCCTCCGATCACACAGGGCATGAGGGATTTGAAGGGAGAGCCCGCTCAGCGATAAGAAACCGGAGAGGGAAAAAAAAAAACGTGTTGGTCGCCTGTTAGGACAAATTGGGGAGCTGCCCATTTCACCCTTGAATAACGTACGGTAACCCCCAGCTTCCTATCGACTGTGACCCCAGCCGCGATTCATCGACGCTCACTTCGACCCCGGGGACACCTCTAATAGTCGGATTATCTGTCCACTCCCTCGCACTACTTCACATCCATCGAGACTTTCATCCGATCCAATGAGGATAACGAGAATCGACCTACGGTGAAATGCTGTGCTCATCATCCGAGAAGTGAGGCTCAAATATCCACTGTGAAATTGAACATTCACGCGCAATCACCGATTAGTTTAATTCATACAAATTGCAAAATATTTAAAGAACCTACATTTTCGTAATGACACGAGACTTTCATTACTTGAAATACGGAGACAGCGAATAACATGAGGGTTATATTGTGTAGTAAAAAGTCGAGGGAACTTTAATAAGGAAGTTTAATAAATGCCTTGAAGTATGAAAACGAGCATGAAATACCCTGGGAGCTGAGAATAGGGTATAAACGGCGCCGGTGGATGTTCTTTGCGAGGCAATAAATCGACGTGAAGACTTTCACGGAGACGCGCAATGAAGCGAGTCTCGGATTGTTTCGTCTGGCTGTTTTCATGGCCTCGTGTCTCGTCTCATCTCGGTTTGCCGATGGTCAAACTCTGGACTACTCACCCTGGCGCCCAGCGAGCATCCTGTTCCCTTTGTCTTCCAATTTTTGCTTATTCAGATAGCGTCGCGGCTTCAGCAATGGAGACTGTTTTTTTTTTTTTGGTAATCAACGTTCGTCTCACGAACAACGAGCTGTAAACAACAGTAAGGGAATTCCGTAAGCAAAATGTGGCATGTGGGAAAATTAATGAAATTAAGATTATTATAACGGGAGACGTTAACTCCGCGGTTGTAGCGAGCGAAAAGCCACTATCGCCGGGCGCACTTGCAACACTTGACGAGAAACGTCTCGGGGCCTTAGAGCCGAGAGACATGATCGCAACTCGGTGGGTGGAGAAGCACATCAGAATGCCGGAGAGAAGACTACCGGGTGCAGGCTCGAGAACGAATCGCGAGTTACGACTTGACGAACAACTCGAGTCAAGCGTGACCACTGACTGTCGGCCCCCGGGACTCGCAGACCCGAGTATCAGTGCCAAACCGTAATTTTTTTTGGTCTGATATTCAAGTCGGTTAGCTTACTTTTTGCTAGAACAGCATTCGCGCGATTCCTTTTGATAATAGTAATTGCCGAAAGCAATACAGTACACGACCGCGTTTCTCCCAACCGCATAATTCCGAACGACCGCGTATTTCCGAAAAAGACGACCAATTTGGCCCCTTCTGCCCTGCGAATTAAATCGTCGCTGCTGTGAATCCGACAAAGAGGGAATGCGGCGGTAAGCTGGATATGAGACAAAGATCGATGAATTCTTCCTTCTCTACATTTTCTCGTATTCGAGCATCGGACATATTTCGTCATTTTACCATAAAGGAGAACCTATCCCGTCCGAAAGCTCCAATTTTTATCATTGTTCAAAGTTTTTCTCTCATAAAAAACTTATTTTTCCGAACGAAGCGATATGATCACACGTATACACACACATAAATCCGGACGCCAGCTAATAATCACATTCCTCGGTTTCTTAGACTATTTTAAGTAACGTTAAAATCTCGGTTTTTTTTTAACGTAATCATATTTTCCTCTATGAGAAAGCGATATATCGATTTATTTGATTCACGAAAAATCTTTGTCTATGAGGAAGCAAAGGCTTGTTAACTTTAGCAAAGCAACAAATAAAGTAAATATAACATGCGTCATTTGTAAAACGGGATTTTTATGGGTCGCCCTTAAACGACAGAATGCATTTCATATTAAAATTAAGAAGTCAATTTCGAACTATGACTCGAGCTGCGAAATATACATAGATTATATTTCTGCACGCTTATATTACGGTCATTTTTGCGGCTGTACGTATCTCCACGCGCAAAGCGTAACGGCGCTCGGGAAGGGAATTTTGCGTATGGGGAGGGACGTTGGGCAGGTACTTGGGCAGGTAGTGGGGTATCCAACTTACGTGGTCGTGCTTAATTGAATTGGCTCCCGAGGATCGGAGAAACGCGGTCGTGTACTGTACATTGTCGAATATTAAGCCAGGCATAAAATAAACGGCACATTATCGATCGGCGAGAAAAAATACATCAGTTGTTGAACAGTCGCAGTTGTGTCGAAAGTCTAGCAAAATTACGGTCATCGGCCAAATATATATATTTTTTCAGGGAAGGATGTTCCTACGATCAGGATCGACCATGCAGTCGTCTTCTTCTTCTTCTTCTGCGAAGAAGAAGAAGAAGAAGAAGAAGAAGAAGAAGAAGAAGAAGAAGAAGAAGAAGAAGAAGAAGAAGAAGAGGAAGAAGAAGAAGAAGATCTTGAGGGTGAAGTAAAACGGGTAAGAGAACAGAGCGAAGATTGTGTGACGGTGATTCGAAATCCATTAACGCGTACGTCCGCGCACTTACGCCAGCTAATAAATTTTATTAATACATTCGCACAACGAAGCAATAACGTCACGCGGAGCATTGTGGCCGTAGGGACGAATATATATATATATATATATATATATATATATATATATATATATATATAATACGTATACTATATATATATATAGTATACGTAGTTGGTAGACGCTCCCACTCAGGAACCAAGTGGCCGAACTATTAAAAGCGAGTAGCCCGCGAGAGAGTAAGTCTGGGTGCAAAAGCGAGAGTAATAATGGAAGGGGGCTGTCAGTGGCGGAGAGCGCGTGACGGCCACTGACGGACTCACGACTCTTTCTTTTTGAAATCCTGCGGGGTTCCGCATAGGAATATCTCTCCGGGTAGATTTGGCAACTCAGAGTTGGAGAGTTTGACCCAGAATTTGTACATTAATTCCTAATAACAGTTATAATTGTTGAGTGACACAAATGTTTGCTCGTACCTCCATCGATTGGTATAAACCAACAAAGTATAATTCGTTTTTAAAAAGTCCCGTGGAATAGCTTCCGGTCTCGCGGCATCGATAACTTTCGCGATCTCCACCACTCTTTCAAAGCAGGTTCTTTTTGTTTCCTCTCGCAATGTTACGTTTTATTGTTCTTTTGTCTTTTTGAATTAACTTTGCTGTGGAACACGGTTGTTCGCTCCACCCACCGTGCGTAGGCGCATCCGGACGAACGAGAGACCGAGTGCGAGTGTCCGAGTCCCGGCGGGTGAAACCCTCGCGAGCAGGGTTATAATGCTGGAACTGGCAATGATGCTGATGGTACGGCATGAGCCGAACGCTGTGCGCTCCGCGACTATGGCCACCATGAGATGGTTTATTGCCGAGACCTGACCCCATGTAATCACTATAAACTATACCTTCTTCTCGCGGGCGAACTCGCGCGCGTTCGCCACCACCGTATAGTATATCTACGTGTCCGTATTAGGTACCATTACCCTCGTACGGGAGGCCGCTCTTCTTCATCTTTGTCCTCCTATTTCTTACAGTACATATTCTTCACCATTCCTTTTCCTTTCTTCGTGTTCCATACGTACCACTGGATAAAATGTATAATTCTGTTCTACATTTGTCAAAGACTCCGAATAATATTTATCCGCGAATAAATAAGTTTACTGTAGATAAATCTCGATACAGAGTTACAGCGATTGCGGTAATTCGGCTCGTCGAAAGATAGCAGGAAGCGAATACTAGTGATTGGTAGTGGCGAATTGCGGTCACCAGCTTCCCCGGCGTGTATATAGGTAGTCGTGCGATTCTCAGCATTGCCCGGCTGGAGCTTCTGCACCGCGGCGGATTCACCCGATGCAAATAATCCTTTCCGCGAGCGTGCTCGCATGACCGCGGGGCAAAAACAATGCGCCGGATTCAATACCGGTAGCGAGGCACTAGCGGAGATCGTGCGTTGTGGGTGGGCTTGGTACTCTCGAACCTCGGCAATGATGGCGATAGCTGCACGGTCGGTGAATTCACAGGACTGTGGGCAGTTTACTGTATAGCGTATATCGGACGATCCAATACGCTACTTGTGGTATACCTACACTTATATAATTCCTCGTTTCAAGCCTCTTGGACGGGAAGAAGCTTAAAACAAGTTAATGCATAACTTTCTACAAATCCTTACTACAGATATAGTAACATTTTTTACTTTATCGATCCTTCCGCGGCTGACGTAGGTAGCCAGAGTATCTTACGGTAATTAACAGGCACTAACAACTAATGCTACTACGTCACTGCCAGGTAGAGAAAAAAAATTAATTTCTTCGTCGCATCACTTCCGGTTTGAAAATTTAATTTTTCGACGAAAAACCTCGAAGACACTCGGCAAGTGGTGCGGTCCCGTAGCGGTGCCGATGGTTAAATCTCACTGTGCTACTGTCGGTGGCGTCTGAGAATGTACTTTTGTGAAACTCTGACTTTAGAAGGGTAGCCAGGGTTGGTTCGATGCAGCTTCGTTCATTTAAAAAATTCTCTTCTCGATATCGTATGCCTTTGAGATTTTTTCTGAGGTATAGAAAGCCCGACTGCAGTTTGTCAAGATGAGCGAAGATCGTGAGCGATCAGTATCTGGATCATCTCGTGGGAAACGATCGTGAAACGACGATTAGTCAAGTATGAAAGGGGGTGGACTCGTGGATGAGGTAGGCGTGGTGATTCAAGACCTCGAAACTCTGTTTGGCCCGGTCGGATACCCGGTATGCTGCAGTTTGTCATTATGCATGTGTCAGTCAAGTTCTCGTTCTGCAGCCCCCGTGTCCGGGAGGTCCGCGTCCCTACCAATACAAGTTTCCCGCTTTTCCGACAACAAACTATCATTTATAACACAGTAAAGATAATATTCTTCTTACATCAGGGGAACAAACATGCTCGGTTGATGCAAACGATCTACGTGTTAGACACAATAGCCACAGGAGAATAACTTGTATTCGAGTAACAACGACAATGGCTTCTTTTTTTTTTCTTTCTTCTTACTATCGCCAACCACAACTTATCTCGTTTTATTCTTACGAATAATCTTGTAGGTTCAATCGAAGTTCGTACCGCCGTCT
Source organism: Ichneumon xanthorius (assembly GCA_917499995.1). Lineage (NCBI taxonomy): Eukaryota > Metazoa > Arthropoda > Insecta > Hymenoptera > Ichneumonidae > Ichneumon > Ichneumon xanthorius. The sequence goes on along the minus strand of OU824206.1, from coordinate 169,814 downwards.
AGGACGTGAGATGTTTGTGACCCGCGCTGCTCTTTTCTTCGTCCGCAACTCGAAGAGAAAGCCAAAGAAAGTGACATGCCTCTAAAGAGATGCAGCATCGAGAATATGTTTAAAAAAAAAAAATGTTTGTCCCTACCTAATAATAAAGCACGAAGGAGTGAAGATGAAAGAAGCAAAGGTTTGGCGCGTAGGCGAATCGAGCCAAGTCTCGAGGAGTGGCTCGCCCTTTTTCTCGACTCTATCTCTTCTCCTTTTCTCTTGTCCTCTCGTATATACACCAACATCCGATATATTCGGTCATGGCGCGTTGTCTTGATGCGCCTCTTCTCTCTTCCTTCATCTATCGTACAATTCGCATCGACGACCACCGTAAGAGCTAAACTTTCGGCTATACGAAGACGCGTACGTGTGGGTCACTGAGCCCATAATTAGAGGCTTTTGCAAATTATATGCGCGAATGTGTGTCCCCTCGGTAAAATATCGGCTTAATAATAACAGTTGGAGAGCACGGCAATTATCAAGACCTCAGTCGAGTATATTTCTCTCGTTCTTTTATTCGTCCCTTTTCGGGACGAGTCGCTACATCGATGCGTACAAGGGTCCACAAGAGAGCAAAGAAGAACGGTGTGTCCGACCGGAAACTACGTGGGTGTCGGTATAGCGAGGTGAGTCGTCGAAATAATGCATGCGGAGTCGGATGGGAGTCCGGAGAGAGGTTCGTCCTTTTAACTATAGCCTAAGCACAGTGCTCGAAGAGGCATTATCTCCGAAGGAAAAAAGCGTGGGTGATGACAAAATAAAATTATAACTGAAACATATATTAGTGGTCAGATCGACAGGGGGTTAGAATTCGAGGGAAGGAATGAGTCGCTCGTCTCGGTCGGCCCTTGGGAAGCCAGTACAACAGAAATGAAAACTAAGTAACATGGATTATCGAAGGTGCGTAAGAGAGACAGCCATAACGTGGGATCGGAAGAAACGAGATGCTTGCAAAAAACTGCGGTTTAAAAAAAAAAAAAAAAAAAAAAAGAGTCTCTCGAAGGAACTACACGCTCCGGCCGATATCCCGTCTAGTGCCCGACGAAGAGATCCTTTTAGCAGCGTGTCTGCTGTTTTGCAACGTTATAATTATACAGACTCGTTTTTCTTAGAGCGCGATCGTGTGGGCATAGGGGGTACGGGTTGAAACGGGATGAAACGCGCGCAAGGGCCCCCATAATGCTTGAGTCGCGCGGTACAGTGGCTTTTTATTGGCTAATTGGTAATTAAGCTGGGTTAAACAGCGGTCAGCCAACGCTTTCTTGCCTCAACGTCGTTCCGTGACTCGCTAATTTAATTTGCGGTTTCGTCGCGTTCATCCGGTCGGCTTGCGCGCCTATAACTCTTCGGCACTCTTTTCCTTGGCATCTTCTTACCTTTGCGTACCCAGCGGTACCGCCTACTCTTCGCCACTCACACCAGCGAGTCGGTCCAGCGAGGGAGACGATCAAAAATTTCATTACCCTCACATTGCTCCGACACTCTTTCGACTGCGAGCATCGAATGAAGATCCCTGCGTTGATCGATTGAAAAGGAAACAGAAAGAGTGAGTTCGAGGTACCAACGTCGTCATATTAAATTTACCAAATCACACCGCTGTAGCTCTTTTGTTATTCAAATAGTATATTTTGACAGGAGAGACAATCTATTAGCCCCGCGGTTCCTACCACCTTCCTCGCTGTAGTCTGCAGTTCGTAACACCAATGTATCCATCAACGAATACTTTTCATGTGGCGCACGCCCGCGGAACGATGACAACGCGAAACGATGTTTCGAACTACAAGAGAGGATGAGCACGACCTCCGAGACGCTTTGCTGATGACACGCACTTTTTAGTTGCAGACCGCTGGAATATATCTACAATTTTTTTTCTAGACGGCAGACGAGATGTACTCGCCTTTTTTAACACCACTATATCGATACTTCATTATTCTGTAAAACGAAATATAATATAGCAAAAGACGCAAAGAAGAGGGCGAACCTCCTCTTCCTCCTCCTCCTAATATGGATCGTACTTACGTCCATTCATTCGAAAATGCTGGGCCACACCTTTACCGGCGCTCGTCTTGAGTAAGATCAAAACATACGTTGTCATAGTTCGTTGTATTGTTAGTCACTATATGAATACACTCAGTCTCTAAATTTTTTTCTACATTCACTCATTCTCACCACTTTTGAGAGTTACCGGTATACTCGTAAGCTGACCCATGAAAACTTCGAGATTAAGACGCAATCGTATAGGTACTACATAACGGAAAGCGTGGCTGTATACACGTTCACCACGTTCACGAGGGCGCCTCCGCCGCGTCTACAGTAAAGGTGTAGTATACCTGCGTCTTACGTGTCGGTGCACCCACGCTTTCGACTCCCAGTTTCATCGATGATTTCAGATTAATTGTGAAATTGCATTCTTGCTTAGTTTTCAGAATTACTCAACAATTTTACAAGTTCCACCGTGTGCAAAAAAAAATAGAAAACCGGCTATTAGAGGGAACGTCATATCGAAGTATCAGCCACAATTTTATAACGTCGACAAGTGATATCTCTTGATCGTAATGACAGGTAATTCCTCGGGTGATTTGAGAAGCAACTAGATAGCCGGGCAACTAGATTTTTTATGTAGAACGACCGATGAATCGAGCAGCAGCAGTAGCAATATAAAGGCAATGAGGCAGCATCAGCAGGATCAGCAGGATCAGCAGCATCAGCAGCATCAGCAGCATCACCAGCATCAGCAGCATCAGCAGCAGCAGCAGCAGCAGCAGGAGCACCAAAGCTTATATTATCAAATTCGGGACATAACGATCGTCGTTCTTCGAGTTAATAAGCAAGAGGGCTGTTTAGTCGGTGTAAAGCAAACGACCGTAGCCGTCCCTCGACTATTTCGAAAGACTGCTACCGTTTTGCCAAGGCTTTAGCAAAATTCTTTATGCCCCTCTCTTGCTCATCACGTTCCCTATCGTCTAACTACGATGCTTTTCCCTCAGACACGAGAAAAATTTTCCCCGCAGTGGAATGCCAGGGAAAAACGACGAGGGGTTGACATTGAACTTGGTGAAAAAAGGGGCGCCACGCACGAGTGCCACTTGCGATGAAAAAATTAATAGAACCATTTTGTCGAACTGGCTGTGCTTCACTGCGAACTCTTCTCCATGGTACGATATTGTATTGTATGGTTGGCGAGCAAAGCGCGTAGGTAGTTGCGAAGGCTGCGGCAGTAAAGCCACAACACTTGGATGTTGATGACTATTCGAGATGGGCAACTTTCATTCGGAGTCATGATCCCGGAAACGCGTTGACGCGTTTGTAGCTGAGATTCGATTTTTTTTTCTTCTCCCGCTGTTAAGTTGTATTTATATCAATACAATGGTACGTCAAAACACATCCGTAAAGAGTGTCACCAAGTGATCTATTGCCGAATTTATTATTGTCACTGGTGTCACGAACATTTTTTTTTCCCTCCCGAACGGCAACGGGGTCATTGAGTCTTATTGACGAACGAAGATTACCATTGTTTTTTCCATTCGTCTGCGGCTATTTTAACAGAATAATTGGAGCGATGAAAAATTATTGGATAGCATCGGTCCAGACCGATTCTTTCCAATACTTATTGAACACAACGCATATCGAAATAATGCTTGAATCTATTCCAAGCGTTATTTTAATGTGTGTTGTGCGTCCGTAAGTAACGGGCATTACTTTCAGGAATTTCTGAGCATGGTGAACGGTGAGTTCTGTTTACGAGTCCACATGCCCATCGCGTCTCGCAGTGCGTAGTGAGTAAAAAGATTTAATTATCTCGTTGATTTGTCTTCGACCAATGCCTTCATTCATCTCAGCCGCAGCATTGTGTCACCGTTGATGCGAGAGTTTCCAACACTTCTCGTCGCAGTAATCTGTCCGCAGTCTATGGCCGTCTCTACATCATATACGATACACAGGAGAGTCGTTACATTTTATGGCTGATAGTTTTATTATATCTTTGGCATATTTCGAGTTTATGGCCACCGAGCTGGAAGCAAGACAGTTTTGTTTCATGGTTGTCTATCTTGTATTACGAAGGCCACCAGTTTCATAGGTGACCAATGATACCTTCGGCCTACCAAGCAGTTGACTATTATTAATTTTTATTATTCTCTTTTTATTGCGGTTATTCATTGATGAAAATTCATCAAAGCATTATTCGAAATACCTATAGCCTTTGAGGAAAGAACCGTAGAGTTTTGTACGATTAGATTGTGTCTACTTAGGATTAAGATAGATAACCGTGTTATGTAGGATAGAAGTGCGATGACGAAACGATGGAACTTGGCGTATCGAGAAGAAGCTCGTGTCTCGTCGACATAGAGATTCCTTCACGAGCTGCTGTCCCAGGAGCCTGCGCGCATTCCAACGCCAAAAGGACATCTATCACCAGGACCCTTCGACACGCCTCGCAATTGAGCACTGCACTCCTTTCCTCGTCTGGCCTGTTCGTCCATCCGTCGGCATAGGATCGAGTGCTCTTCCACGGCCCCGGGACGAATAGACAGACGGACAGACCGAGCACGCATCTCTCTCTCTCTCTCTCTCTCTCTCTCTCCTCCTCTCTCTCCTCTCTCTCTCTCTCCTCTCTCTCTCTCTCTCTCTCTCTCTCTCCGTCTCACCCTCTCTCTCTCTCTCTCTCTCTCTCCCACTCACTCCCTCTCTCTCTCTCTCTCTCTCTCTCTCTCTCTCTCTCTCTCTCTCTCTCTCTCCCGACGCTCCAAACTATCCAGCAGCGATCCAAACAGCCAGTAAGACGGACCAAACGGATGGGAGAAAAATTCTTTTTCCTTAGGTATGCCAATATATCGCCTGCCTGACTTTCCGTCTCTCCTGGCCTACCTAATACGTGACGCTTCGCAAGAATTTTACACGACCCTCCGTGGCCACTCGATCCTCAATCGGACGAGAAGTCAAGATAAATAATACCAACCCCTCGTACCATCTCCAAATGGTCATCCTTGAAATTACAATTTTTTCCCCGTCGTCTCTACACGATCCCGTTTTCGTTAAGTATCCGTAAATGGTAAATTCGCCTACCGTTTAGAAAAAAAAAAAAAAAAAAAAAGCAAACCGATACACGTTCAATTCCCGCTCCGCTTGTATATCAAATATGCTCCAATCGAATGAAAAATTATTCGCACCGTAAAGTGATGTTCATTGATACACATTTGCAGATATAAATAATCACTGTGCGTGTTTATCGTTCGCCTAGAGGGCGTATGGAACATGGTAAAATTGGTTGATCGACCGACACCCACGTGCTGCTACGTACAGCGAAGTGCACTCGGAGCACCGCAGATAATTCGGTGTGAAGTATAATAGATTTCTCGTACTTGTGTCTTCATTATATAAGCGCGTATAAAATAGGTACAGATATGGCATATTACGCGTAAATTGTGCATCCATAATGGTGGTTTTCCCACAACATTCGTGGATGTCGAAGGGTAAATGGGAGTAGTATGCGGCGCAAAACCATTGAGCCACAACTACAGACTTGAGAGTGAAAGTGAGGCGGAGTTTATGGATGTCGGTCGAGTTTGCGGAGACGAGAGAAGCCCGCGGAAAGCAAAGCGAGGGTGTAGAACGCGACCGATGTTCACTTATTGGTGGCATGTCTGCCGGCATGGTGCAGAGAGAATCCCGCGGACGCGTTTCGCAACACGCGACTCCAAACCTTTCCCCCTCCGGGCTGGGGATTTTGCGCGAGCTTTTGCACGAGGGTCGTCGTCGCTTCTAGTTATATCTAGGTGCTGCGCTACATACAAGCCGGCGCTTTTGTCGAAGTGAGATGAAATTCTATCGTAGGGTGACCCTTCTGGGGAAACAGGTGGCGCCGAAAGCATGGCCACACCGATGTAGCTGTCAAATATTGTGGTCGCTTTTAAAATCGATCGGCCCGATTTTCGCATTGCCGACGGAAATGGTTAGGCGCGTCACGCACACTGTCAGACCTCACATGCACGTGCGTTCTTTCTTCCACTTTTGTTTCTTCCCGTCACTCTGTTACGTCATCCTCATCTTGAATTGTTTGTTCTTAAAAAAAATATATATTTAGCTAATCGATAGATTACCTGAGAGCTTGAAGCGCGTTATATACGAGCATTTCGGGAGCACATTATCCAAAGTTATATACGGCAAGTTTCTTGGAGACCGAATGAGAAAGGAGCAAAAATGAGGTCTTTGCACGGGTATCCTCATCATGTGGAACATCAACAGGTCGAGTCAAATAGCCGACGCTCCCTTTGCAAGAGCATAATTGACGTTTGCCTCTGAGCCCCGTCGGAGTACCTCCAAGATTTAACTCGTTTTCCCCACCACATACGCGTGTACGAAAAGGTTCGAGATTTTCGTACACTGACTGCTTAACACTTCGTCGCGACTTTTTTTTAAAAGATATAATAAAATGTGACCACCACGCTTATACAAATTATTAATCCAAGTAAAGTAATCCCTTTGTATTTCAATGTTTTGGCATTAATCAAACGTGTTCCTGCATGTCGGTTACAAAAGTGAAATGAAGATTCCTTGCGAGTATGTCAACGATTTATCTATGACGATTTCAAGGCTCGTTTCGCGGTGATGAGATATTTTTTCGATATAGAGGCCCCGTCGTGAAGTTGGGACCGATAAAGTCTGATCCGCACGAATGCCCGGAGGTAATAGAGTCGCGTTGCTTCGGTCGTTCTGCTCGCATCTTCGTGGACGCACAACTCTCGTCGCGCAATCCAGACACATAATAATACGTTGCGATGAACCGCGCACGAAAGAGCTGGCCCTTTCCTCGCACAGATACTACCGCGAGATTCAAAAACATTAAAACTCCTGGCTTGGCTTAACCGGGCTCCACACGTCACGCATCAAACACAACGAACGACACACCTCCAATGGCCAACATTGGGAGGGGCAGGCACAGCGACAAACCGTCTTCTAATGACCCATAATTGCTGTACCGAATCCCCGAGACTCATGTTCTCTAAGTAAACGACGGCGAGCTGGGCTCGCAGGCCAGTCGATCAAGTATCTAATCAAGGCGTGTCGACGATACTCTCGTCGTTCACACCTACGGTATCATTCTTAATTATTCCGAGGTATCATTTTAATCCAGTACCTACATAGGTATAATGTTCCGTCAGTCATGCCGAGACGTTCTTATCGATCGAGAATTAGCTATCACCACTGCAATTAGCTTATTTGTAATAGATTTCTTTTTATTTTTAACTAACATACCAATGCTGTCACTGACCGAAAGTATTGTTCAAGGGTCTGATTATATAGAGTCGAAGGAAATATATTTAAAAAAAAAAAAAAAAATCACGTGCATGCGGTCGAACATAGGATGAAAAAAGGCAGAGAAGAGCTACTTTGTGAAAATATCGGTATCAGGTGTGCCGGTGCCTCGGGCATTCTCCCGGAACCGTAAGGATTTGGGGAAAATGATAGCCCTCGGAGTCATTACAAGGAGTGAGGCCCGCAACCCTTCGCCAAGTGCACAGGTATGCCCGGCATCCGACGATTATCAACGTTTTGGACGAAGGAGAATGCGTGCGTGTCGGGGATCCCGTTCGTACAGTCACCCCTCGAGTGAATGCGGGGCACGCTCGTTCAATCTCACACAATCGAGTTCATTGTACTATTACTAATTCAAATATAGAGTAAATGCGCAGCAGGAAGATTGAAGTAGCTACACGATACCACAAAGATCAAGAGGAAGAAGAGGAGAAGATGAGTTTAATCCTAGCCTCATTCTTTGCCCCGTGGCGGTTTTAATCTCGAACGGGCACTCCGAGGGTACCTATATCCCGGAGGAGAAGGAAGGATTTGCAGAAGCCGGGGACGTCGTGAAGGAGAGATAAGGAGCCCGGAGCGGACAAAAAGCGCGGCAGGCTAGGTAAGTGGGACAGGTATAAGCGCGCGAGAGAGCGATAAAGCGTACGGCACCAGAAAGTTATGCGCGGGCACGCACGCAGTTGACTCGCCGGCTGGTTGCTGCTGCTGGCTTCGTTGTGGAAAAAAAAAGAAACTCACCAACCGCGAAATAGCGAATTTAATTCTACCGGCAAACCTCGACGACAATTCTCACTCGGTGAGATATCGTACTGTGACGAAAGAAAAACCCGTTGGTCTGTAGCAGACGAAAATGTCGGTGCCGCTATATTCCGACAGCCGCTGTGAACTTTGATATAAAAAAAAGTTCATCTATGCATGTGTACAGTGCGTGTTTACACACACACATATACATAGATATATATACACACACACACAGGATACACAGAGCCGGCTATCGGATGGAAAATTTTTTTTGGTTGGTCCTACATTCTCCCGGGAACACGAGTTTGCATATTTATGCGAATTTTCGCAGTAGTGACACACGCAACGGGGTGAAGAGAGTTGGCGAGTACGCGTCACACAGAGGAGTCAGAGGTGGAAAATACACTGGTACTATCTCCAGGCTGTAGCGACGCCTTTCCCTCTCGCAGCGCCAAGTCTGAATGACGCCTCGTTAGCTGTTTCTGTGAGCGCCCCGATGTTACGTTCTCGCTTCGTCACCTTCTGGCCACACATCAGCCTGACGATGTAGCGCGACTTCCATAGACGCATTTACTTTATCGCAAGTTGTCGAAAAATTCGCATACACCCTTTGACGTGGGACGTGTAACATCGACGGTAAAATCTTTTCGTGAATTGCGAATAAAAAGGTCCAAGAGAACTATGATTGAGGGTGTCAGCTGAGAGTCACCGCGCAGTCAGAAGATAAAGGGCGAGGAGGAAAGACGCATTTGTAAATTCGGTAGCGGTTCGGTGCGGTCTCACAACTCCCTAGCGGCACGAGGAAAGCCACGAGTAGACCGTGAGCTCCGGACGAACGACGGGACTCTGCTGGAACTTTGCCTCGACGATAAAACTATGCGAAATGAATAAAGATAAAAATACAATGGAGGGAGGGACCGACCGACCGCACCAGCACGCGATATTACGTATTACGCGGTGAAATCTTATTTATGGCCATTCGGTAGATCCCGCTATGGCGAGGACCGCTCTAATATTTTACCGCTTCGGTTAAATAAAAATTCATAATATGAGCTAGCACCGGTGGGACCTCTCGTCGTTGTCGGATCCACACGAACGAGCTTTTATATATTTCTATACTTACCCCTAACATGAATTTTTCGATTGAATTCTTCATTGTTTAATATGATACAACATTCACAACTAGCATCGATTCCATTGATCTGCCGCTAATTTATAAGCTTACCTCATGGCGAAATATGATGCAGTAAACATCGTAAAAAATAATAATTATTCTGTGGAAGAAGCCGCGTATATGCGACCTTGATCGACAAGAAGCGCTAAACCGGAAGTGGTAACCCCTGCACCGGCAGCCGTGAACTCGTCTCATTGCGCCTCGTCGCCATCGGCGGAATCACGCAGCTTATTGTTTCACGGTAAAATTATTCGTAACTCGAAACAACTATGGATGTTCGGTACTCGCCTTTCTCGTCGTCAAACGACTTCCGTTGCCGCTACGCGGGGTCAACCAACAGGATATCGCTCGGCGGCTTTCAATCTTTCCCGTCGATTGTCTCGATGCTAATGAGCATCGTTTGTCTTCGTATTGGTAAACCTCAATTATTTTCGAGCTATATTTTTCCAATCGCTCGCCATTTAGCCGAGGCGACAAACTAGAGAGAGAAACTGTCATTTTCCTTGTCGTTATTTTAGCCAGTTAAAATGTAGTCGTGCACCTGCCCAAAGTTTTACGTTAAAATCTGCTCAAACGTCTTTGCACTCAACTTTCTCGTTCTTGTGGCAGTTGGCGTTTCTTACTTGCTCCTCGAGGAGAACGACTTAATAAAGCCAGAGACTTTTCGCTACGCTGCATTAACCCGGTACGTGACTGGATCAGCCGTTACTCTGTTCCAGACTTTCTGTACGATCCCTATCAAACCACCCTCTAACTCTTTTCAGCAATGAGTGGGTTCTTCCGGGATCGTCACCTGGCTGACCAACTCTGATACCAAGTTTGTGTATTTTATTATGCCTAGTCCACGGATAATTACTTACGAATCTGGTATGTGAAAGAAGCAAGAGAATATTTGAGAGCATTGTTATATACAAATTTTTAGGCGCTGCTTGTGTTACAAATTTTCAACCCCTTTTTCTCATGGCTCGAGCGACAGAAAGGCTTGCCGGATTGTAGTTACTACTATATACATGCGGAGGGGACAACTCGGTCGGCAGTCGGCATCCCGGTATTCCCTGAGGATACGCCTCGTTAATCCGTCGGTGGGTGTACAGGCTTCCCGCGTGAATATCCTAATTATATTAGCGACTCGGCTTCGGGAAATGTTGGGACCGTGCGGCAGCACGAGAGTCCGCGGCGAACCCGCAATTCTACACTCGACGGTACCCAGCGGTCCATTGTTTTCAGGGATGAGAGGCAAAGCTACCGAGAGACAATCGAGTGTAGGTATCCTGCATGCGTGGTCCAGCAGTTATTAAGACGACAACAGCCCAATCTAACATGTTCGGTTAACGTTTTCTTTCCTTTTCGTCTCAATCTTGCCTGCTCGCTACAACATGGAAAACAATTTGAAGCCGATATTTCTAAAACCTTGCTAATTATGTACATCATTATCACTTTGCAAATCCAATGAGAATTAATCGTCGAACGAATGGACTTTAAAACATTGTCGATAGCAATGCGGTATTATATCCGAAGATATAAGAACATTCTTATTCGGAGAGTGAAAAGAAAAAAAAAAAAAAAAAAAAAAAAAAAAAAAAAAATTTAAGTAATTGGTACGCGGAGCAGGAAGAGAAGAAGACGAGAGAGTATTGATCCCGCACCCTCTGGAGTAGAAACCCCTCTAGCTGCTACCACTACCGCTTGCTAGGACTGCTGCGGCTGCTGCTGGCCTAACCCCGCGTCCCGGTACAGCCATCACCCCCAAACCCCCCCCCCCCCCCCCCGACCTCTATTCCTCCCGCTGCTTGTTGTGTGCTGCATACCAATTTGCTTGATTTTTTCCCTCCTCGCTCTGACTCGCTCTCGTCCACCCGCCCAACTTCCTGCCTGCCCTTATACTCCAACGGATCGTCGTCGTCGTCGTCGTCGTCGTCGTCGATGCCTTCGCTGTGTTACTTTTCCCGTCGTCGCCAGTGACGCCGTCGCCGAGCTGCACGCGTCCACGGTCCTTCCTCTTACTCAGTTTACAGAGTAAAAGAACGAAAGCCCCTCTCTCGTCTAGTAATGTCGTTTGCCCGTTACCGGGGAAACCTGATATCGATATATCGTTATAAAGCGGTGTCGAGCTACAAAGCTATCATGAAGCGAGCGGTTAACGTTACCGCCGCTTTGCTTTACGCCGCTGCGCTGCATGCCTCTGTACTTGTCCACTATGGGGGATAAAAACGATCATTTTTCTCTCGTTTGCTGTACGACCTGCCACAAAGGTAGGCCTCTTTTGTTAATACAAATAAATTCTTATAACTTGAGGCATAATTAAAAATGCGTCAATTCCGATCTCCCTAAATCTTTAAGAGAACCTGCAGATATTACCGAATTACTACAGGCTACTTAGCGAATGTTGATCCGGCAGTATGGTTACGCTAGGGTGAAAAATCTTGTGGTATGTCTTGTATGCTGACGTAGAAAGGGCATGCGGCAGGTGGGTAAGATTTGTCTTAAGCGTAGTAACGAAACTCGAAGCGTATCTCGGGAACGCATAGCATTTCCGTGTGAACAAGACAGAGACACACACACAGAGAGAGAGAGAGAGAGAGAGAGAGAGAGAGAGAGAGAGAGAGAGAGAGAGAGAGATAAGGGCGATAATGGAGGTGATAGAGGAAGAGAACAACTCAGGGTACGAGTTGCCTGAACCCGCCGAGCAGATAAACCTGGCCACGTCTGGAATCTTCTATTAGCAATTACACTTGTAATTGTTTCCTGCAATATGCATGGAAATAGTAGAATTATTTAAAAACCACCCAGTTGGCACGGTGGTTCCTCAGTTGCGGACGGACTTTCCTCTCGCGTTTGTCCTTCCCTGTTTCATTCTTTCGCGCTCGAACAGGTCTTCCCTCCTTACGAAGGTCTCTTCTCTATCGCAAGCCACGTATACGACTTGCCTGGTAGCTCGCTTTTCTCCTCAATTTTCCTATCTCGAATCGGGCTAGAAACGATCGAGGTACGGCAAGGAGAGCGACCGAGGGTGGGTACCAGCCCGAATAAGAATCTCCGGCACGCTTGATGCTTAATGGGCCGAATAGTATTTGTTCGCGGGGAGGTTACGACGATATCGTGCCACCCTGGTCATCGATTCGTGAACGTTTACACGATGATCTCGAGAGACATTGTCCAGCGAATCCAAAATGTCTATAATCTCACGTCCATGGTAGATAATAATAATAATAATAATAATAATAATAATAATAATAATAATAATAATAATAATAATAATAATAATAATAATAATAATAATAATAATAATAATAATAATAATAATAATAATAATAATAATAATAATAATAATAATAATAATAATAATAATAATAATAATAATAATAATAAATAAGCGTCGCGAGTTGGTGTCTGACAAGTGTACGCGGGGTACGTGTAGAAATCGTGATCGAGAGGTAGGTCTTTCGAGAGTCAGCGGGATACACTCTCTCACAGGAAGAGTCCGGAATCTTTGCGTAGCACGGTGGCCATTGCATTATCATAACCGCATTCTCGGTGCGGCGAATCGTCGAGGCTCGCGTCGTGAGGACCCTTGCTCACTCCCACTTACAGTTGTGAAAGCATGCAGTCTCGCGCGAACAACCCAACCCCTTCGCTCGGAAGAAAAGGTAAGGGGAGTGAAACTCGGCAATCGCGTGCATATACGAAGACGCGACGATTACGTGCGCTACCCGACCGGCTTCTAGCGCTTTTCCCTTATACGAATATCTGTGCTCTTTTCGGCTGCCGCAGCTATTTTATAATGCTGCAATTTATACCCCCCCCCCCCCCCCCCCGATTTTCCTTCACCATAGGACGCTAATTCTCAAAATTTTATTATTATTTAAAATCAATTTCAAAATGTCATTCGGTTTAAATATCAATAGATTAATCCTTTCTGCAACCGCAATCGGCATATCATGGAAGAGAATGATTGGGGGGGAATTAAAAAGACAAAGCGCTGAAAATAATGGCGTCACTGCCACGTACGCGCTCTATACACGTGATGTGGAGGAACGGTAATCGTCAGTCTCGTTAACGGGATACGGGATACGTTGATCGGTATGTGGGGTACGATGCAAGCGATGGAGACACGCGCGCCGTCGTATATACGCGACATTGTACAGCATGCCACCATTCCAGCCGTGGGACGCGCGACTGTCGCGACTGCCGCGATCGTCGAGTGAAATCAACGTTTTTCTAACCGATAGATACGCGATTCCGCGCCAAGGGAGCCACGATCCCAGCAACGAGCCAGGCAGTATAATATCTTCCATCCGTTTCTCATGTCATGTGTACGCTCTCTGTGTCGCTCTCATATTCTGTCGCTGTGCAGACTTGGGCGGTATATGATATCGTATCGAACGTCAGTGGAGGTGCCGACTGTCGGATGAGAGGGAGAATCGAACGACGAACTGTGCCGTGGCTCGGTTTTAGGTCAGATCGTGCCTCGAAAGCCAATCGGCCGTCTCCTGTTTGATTCGTCGGCGTACCTCTGCGAAAGATACTCACCGAGTGTACAACCCGTCGATATCGATTACGTATTTTTGCTGCTCGCGAATACGTTCCTCACCTCTATTGCTATAGCGACCTCCCGAGATCCTCGTACCTGTCGATAATTAATCGCGTTAGTATATCAGCCCTTTTATCAAAGTAATGGTATTGACATCTTTTTAGTGCCTCTTCTGTACGACTGTTTCTCAGCAATACCGACCTACATACAGCCACTCCATATCAATTTACTGGAAAAAAGATGTAACAAAGATATCGAGGGTGCTGTGCTTATAGCTATAATCGATAAACTCCTACCAGAGGAAGACACCGATCCGGCGGTCGCATAATAAAGGTGAAACCTTATTGAAATAGGATCGGTAGGAGAAAGTTAAAAGAGTCATCTGCCGATAGTCGCGGGTCAAATGTGAAAGAGATACCCTCGCTCGAGCAATGTCTTGTACGTGGATATGTACATGTACATGTGTCTTTCTCGCTGACCAGAAATTTCGTTTTAACGTGCATTGACGGGATTATGGATACCATATCGATTAGTTGGACAGTTAAGCATATGCAAGGCAATGTTATCTATCACTCATTTATCTATTAATTGTTATACACTGTATCCCGACATGTTTCCAAGTAACGGTACATTATGTGTCGTTTTAGAGTTTTACGTTTGTTGTCGATTTATTCGTAGAATAGATGGAACGATCGAAATACTGTGTGGTGTTGGCTGCTGCTGCTGTTGCTGCGGTGACTGCTGTTCAGGAGAACCACGGGTTCTCCTGAAGCTGCCGCTCTATGTCTCACCGGACGTAACGTATACCGGTTTTCTCTAACAACATCTAACGACAATCACATCAATCAAGGGACATCGCGAGTTAATTCCAAGTTGCGATGCTCGTGATCGTGCGGTAGATCGGTTAGGTATCCGACGCGCCACTAGTCGATCGATACCTTACCCTGGGGGCATTTCATTATTGCAAACGCATGCGGCGTGTGAGAAAAATCCAACGCACACGCACACGCACACGCACACGCACACGCACACGCACACGCACACGCACACGCACACGCACACGCACACGCACACGCACACGCACACGCACACGCACACGCACACGCACACGCACACGCACACGCACACGCACACGCACACGCACACGCACACGCACACGCACACGCACACGCACACGCACACGCACACGCACACGCACACGCACACGCACACGCACACGCACACGCACACGCACACGCACACGCACACGCACACGCACACGCACACGCACACGCACACGCACACGCACACGCACACGCACACGCACACGCACACGCACACGCACACGCACACGCACACGCACACGCACACGCACACGCACACGCACACGCACACGCACACGCACACGCACACGCACACGCACACGCACACGCACACGCACACGCACACGCACACGCACACGCACACGCACACGCACACGCACACGCACACGCACACGCACACGCACACGCACACGCACACGCACACGCACACGCACACGCACACGCACACGCACACGCACACGCACACGCACACGCACACGCACACGCACACGCACACGCACACGCACACGCACACGCACACGCACACGCACACGCACACGCACACGCACACGCACACGCACACGCACACGCACACGCACACGCACACGCACACGCACACGCACACGCACACGCACACGCACACGCACACGCACACGCACACGCACACGCACACGCACACGCACACGCACACGCACACGCACACGCACACGCACACGCACACGCACACGCACACGCACACGCACACGCACACGCACACGCACACGCACACGCACACGCACACGCACACGCACACGCACACGCACACGCACACGCACACGCACACGCACACGCACACGCACACGCACACGCACACGCACACGCACACGCACACGCACACGCACACGCACACGCACACGCACACGCACACGCACACGCACACGCACACGCACACGCACACGCACACGCACACGCACACGCACACGCACACGCACACGCACACGCACACGCACACGCACACGCACACGCACACGCACACGCACACGCACACGCACACGCACACGCACACGCACACGCACACGCACACGCACACGCACACGCACACGCACACGCACACGCACACGCACACGCACACGCACACGCACACGCACACGCACACGCACACGCACACGCACACGCACACGCACATTCCCCTTCTCATGATATCCTATTCGCTCCGGTTTCTCTCGAACTGCAATTCTAGTTTTCTCGATGGCCACTGCTTGAAGCCGCGGTGAGTGTGCTGGTTAGTACCGGGTGAGTATGTCCGTTTTGCCACCGCGAAAAATTCCCTAGCGTCCTTCGTTAACGTTCGAGCCGTAGGAAAAAAGAAAATCATTCCACGACTCCACGTGACAGTTTTCCGATTGTGAGGACGAGAGAAGCCCACGGGCTTTAAATTCAATTCGACCCTCTTTTCTATCTACTGATGTTGCTCCTGGTGCCCCTCTCTCTCTCTCTCTCTGTCTCATAAAAAAAGTCTATTGCTGCCCTCATCCCTATTATCAGAAAAAGATTTTCTTCAATGTGTTTCACCATCCAATACATCTGTTACATTATAAACAATTATATAATAATTGTTCTCGAATTAATGTTGTGTGCCTTAACGAGACCGAACATTTTGAAGGCGCTTCTTCTCCGCGACTAACAGACTTCTACACGTGGCAAGTTTCCTGCGGTGATTACGAAACGCTAATTATACCTCAGTCTCGCTTGCATCTCGTTCTTTTGTTTTTTATTCATTCATTTATTTTTTAGCTGTGAAGAACCCACATAAATGCTCATATGCTCGAGCTATTGTCAGATGTGCTAGACTACTTCGTAATGTCCAGTCAACCAAAGGCTTTGTCTTGATGCAGTAAAAAAATTAACAACGTGGGGAAAACTTTATGTGCGCAAACAAATAATGTTTAATAATGTTATGAATATCGATTTGTCTTATTAGCTCATCATAAATAGCGTATACAAAAGCAGATTAAAGAAATAGAATGCGAAGGGGTCATTGATGATAACGTTTCATATATGATGGTGAATAATGTACTACCATCCGGTGCTGTCTCGGAATAATCCCGTCGGAATAGGGCAGTTACGCACATGGCTGTTGCTGTGTCGCGATGCACCGCCAATCTCGGGTTGAACATAAACACAGAGACGCTCGCGGCATTCTCGGTTGCAGTTAACCACGTTGGAGCATATCACGTAAAATATAGCTTACATAGCATGCAAAGCTCTATGAAACAGCTGAAACGTGCTTTTGTTTTGTTTTGTTTAGTTTTATTTTATTTCCAAACCAACACGGAAGAGATCTAAACTCTTCTGTATCAGTCTTAAAGCAAAGGTGAAAATATCATTACAAAACGCTTGTTAAATAAATCGTTAATAAATGCAATTCGCATTAAAACAATCGACACGATATAAGGATGGAAAGGCAAAAGGCTCGAAGGAAGGTCTCCGCAATGAAAGTAAGAGGGCCGACGAACAGCAAAGTGAGTTTGCAGAAAGACATGGAGTAATTGTAGAATCTGCGGTAGGATGCAGCAAGCAGCAACTTGTCGATGCGGGGAGGATGTGACGGCCGGCCGGCCGGCGTCGCTCGGTACTCGGTAGCCGAGTGGCTGAACCTCTCTCGGGTTTCGATCGAGGAAGGACCCTCGCCAGTGGTAGGTACTACTTGAATCGGAACGCACGAGCGATACACGACATCCCCGCGGCGATCTCGACAAGCCGCGGTCGACGGGCGTCCGCACTCCGTCCTCGCCGCGCCGTTCCGGACGGAGCACCAGTCCTCATCCTGCCCGCCGCTGCCGCTGACGCTGACGCTGCCGCCGCCGCCGCCGCCGCCGCCGCCGCTGCCGCCGCCGCCGCCGCTGCCGCCGCCGCCGCCGCTGCCGCTGCCGCCGCAGCCGCCGCAGCCGCCGCACCCGCCGCACCCGCCGCACCCGCCGCACCCGCCGCACCCGCCGCACCCGCCGCACCCGCCGCACCCGCCGCACCCGTCGCACCCGCCGCACCCGCCGCACCCGCCGCACCCGCCGCACCCGCCGCACCCGCCGCACCCGCCGCACCCGCCCCACCCGCCGCACCCGCCGCACCCGCCGCACCCGCCGCAGCCGCCGCACCCGCCGCACCCGCCGCACCCGCCGCACCCGCCGCAGCCGCCGCCGCCGCCGCCGCCGCTGCTGCTGCTGCTGCTGCTGCTGCTGCTGCTGCTGCTGCTGCTGCTGTTCATCTCCTAATCTCGTGGATCTTCACCACGGAGTTGAGTCGCATTTTCTTGAGAGCCAATCGCCCGGTAGCTATGCATTCAGCCTGGAAGAAGCCCGGGTGCACTGCCGAACAGCTCCGTTCGTTCTTCGCGGTTCGCCCCCTCTCGCCTTCTCTTTCGGTGTATCCTCGACCTGTCAGCCAGTGCGAGCGACAATGCCCGATCCGAGATAACGCTTCGCTCCTCGGGAACCTTGCTCAACCGAGAGAGACTCGAAGAAAGAAACGAGAAAGAACGAAGACTCGCGTCGTCTGTTCGCTTCTTCGTTCTTTCGCAATATCTCGACTCTGACCAGTGGGCCGTTCTCTTCGTCTCTGCGGCGGTATCACGACTCTCAGTTGGCTTCGTACGCGCAGCTGCTCCTACGCCAGAACCAACCACCAAGAACACGCGCACTCCTGGATGCTGTTGTACAGAAACCCCACGCGAGATCGAAGATCTACTTCTCAGCTGTGGTGAGCAGCTTAACACGTTTCTTCAGCCACTCTGCTTTGTATACGGTATACTTGCGACTTGGATACTGTTAACGTTAATGCTTATATTTCCGGTCTCATTCGGGTGTGAAATATTCCTTTATTTCAATATAATATGCCCAGTATAAAGAAATAGTCACTTCATAGTCTCGTACAAACACGTATACTTTCTCTACGAGTTGTCTCATCTCTTTCTCTGATGGTCTCACTTGCTCTTTTGCTCTTGACTCGATACTCGTTTGAGAACTCGATGGGACCACCGAAAGCGGCGAAGGCCCCTTTTTCGGTGTCACCAAAACTCGTTCTTAGCCCTGGGGCCGTCGAGACTTTGAGACAGCAGCGCCAGCGTCTTGCTACTCGCGAGTCGGTGGTACCTAGTCAGCCCAGTTTACGACTTATCTCGAAACACTCGCTGCTGGCTATGTAACGTATTATCCTATGAGATACTCGATCCAGTATTCGTCTCATGACCGTATCAGGTATTGCTCCCGGTATCGCATACGACCCTTCACCATGAACCTGTCCTGTTCTCCTTCGAAGATTAACCGTTCAACCTACACAAGATCGTGCTAAATATCAACATAACCTCAAAATATTTTCAATCCACTTTCCTCCGAAAGGGTTTTGTAAGATAAAAATCTAATTGCGGGGCTCACTGCGTATTTAATTAACGCAGTCAGCCCTGCAATTCGTTTTTTCATTTTGTAAAATCGTTTCCGCGAAAAATCTCTCGCATTCATACGTATTTACCATCCCCTTACGAGGTCGACGGTTACTTTTGAAAAAATAAAAAACTTCATACTTGTTCCATATGACTCGATGATACATCTACCGGGTATACGCTATTATTTATTTTTGAGCATACATCACGAGAATCGTGCGTTGCATCATATTCGTATCAATTCACAATTGTTTTCAACGTGGGGATATATGTAGATATTAACCGACTCGTCAGTGGTACGACATGCGCGCGAAGATACGCACGAGGCTACAGAGACCGGATAATCGTTCATTTTTTTATTTCATCAATTTTTAAATATCCAATTGCCGGCTATGCATATCGTACTCGTAAGTGCACGACGCGCGTCATCTAGATAGATAGAAGCGTTTATTTCGTGTTCTGCGGCCGCAGCCCCCTAAGAACACCGTGCCCGTACAAAATAAGCAACATAATAAAAAACAAGAAAATAACAGAATAATAATACAGAAGCAAAATAAAAGATTAAAAATAACAGAAAAATAATAGAATACAATAATGATGCAAACGCAAAAATAAAATGCCAATAATAGAAAACAATAATAGAGAAAAAAATAACAGAAAATAATAATAATAGAATACCAGAAAAATAACAGACGATAATCTACATAATCTTTATCTCTTCCTCTCTTTTAAGCTTCTTCAGCCACTCTAAGAACGTTAATTAGTTATACTCCTTCACCTTTAGACGAACTATCGTAGATATGTCTACTGAACGGCACCAAGCAACTCAATCGTTGAATAAAAGTGCATATTTCTCAGAATCAAACAATGAACTTAATAGGATTGTAAACAAGAAACAGTATATTATGCCACAAGGGGTGAAAATGCACTTCCTCCCTTGTCGCATACGATATTTTTTTTCCGATTTCGTTAAAATAACGACATTTCTTGCGTCGCAAAATCGTCATCTTCGCCAATGACCGTTACTCCCCCGGGAGTAATAGAGCTTCCAGCGGGAGTAATGAGCCCCATTACTCCCTAGGGAGTAATGAGCCCCATTACTCCCTAGGGAGTAATGAAATTGTACCGCGCATGCGCACATGTTAATAATGATCATCGGTCAATAATAGCTTATTTTCCACCCGTATTGCATGCAAGGAATGTGGTTATTTTAGCGCCTTCGGGAAAAAAAGTATTTATTACTGTGAATGTCTAAAGTCTCAGCCGCAATAAATCGGACCTATTGCCCAGGCAGTCAACCGCGAAGTGAGTAAACAAGAGAGAGCGATAGCGAAAGGGCGACAGTTCGTCCCGAGACCGACAGTATGGAAGACCTGTATCGACATAGTTCGCTCCAAATAAATTATTTTTATTAAAGTTTTCATCTTTGTTCGGTTCCCTCACATTACGAAGATATGTGTTTTGGCGATTTCTCTCCTCGAACCAACAAAACTTGACGGCAGATGAACCCGATTGCTAAGTCAGATGCTACGGAGCTTTTACATTCGGTGAGAGATGTCGTCCCGTGAAAAGATGAGGTCGCGGTCGGAGAAGATTCCTTCAGATTTTTATGTCCCTTTTACAGCTCTCTAAAGTAGTGTCGTCTCGTGTTAGGTTTAGGTACCGAAAGAGCAATGTACGGCACCGCGGAGAACTTCCTCTTTATTATTTAACAAGAATTCGAGGGACAAATATCGATGTTTCAGCACATTACGTTTATTAAACCTAGTGGCTTCACTGTCCGGACGCTTGATCTAATTATATCACTCAAGCAGCAGTCACTTCAATTCTACTTTTAATAGGAAATGCCTGCTTCATGGATGACCTATCTGCTGATTGGACTGAGTTGAATGCTGGCAGATTCTATATAATGGGATACACATACAGCATACAGTCGAGAGGCCTCGGTGAATAAATCCGAGTCGACTGGTCGTGTCGCCTGCTGCATGTGGTTAATTTCGATTCGGTCCCGTATCTGCATCAGCTGGAGCCGGAGCCGGAGCCGGAGCCGGAGCCGGAGCCGGAGCCGGAGCCGGAGCCGGAGCCGGAGCCGGAGCCGGAGCCGGAGCCGGAGCCGGAGCCGGAGCCGGAGCCGGAGCCGGAGCCGGAGCCGGAGCCGGAGCCGGAGCCGGAGCCGGAGCCGGAGCCGGAGCCGGAGCCGGAGCCGGAGCCGGAGCCGGAGCCGGAGCCGGAGCCGGAGCCGGAGCTGGAGCCGGAGCCGGAGCTGGCGGCAGCGGCGGCAGCAGCAACAACAACATCAACATCAACAGAAGCGAGTGCGGGGAGTATAGTGAAGCCAGCTTCGGACTGTCAAGCAGGTATAGCCGGCGGCTGGAGCGGCGACTGCCTACTCACCCAGCATTTCCGCATCGGCTATCAATATCGAAACGAGCGATGGATTTACGAGGAAATTCCATATTCGTGCGCGGATGAATGACGAGGGATTCGCGCATGAATAATGCATTGACCCCGAGACGAAATAAATAATAGCGTGTGGCTTCGGGAGCGAACTGGCCGGCACGCTTCGATGCTTGTCGAACGCGCGAGCTCGACCACATCGTCGCGGTCGGCGCACTCTTCCCAATTCGTATATATTTTATAAAAATTGTTATTCTTTAAAAAAAAGCATAAACGTCGGGTATTACACATAGGATTTAGAAAATAGCACGTACAGTGTATAAAAAAGGGGTTCCACATAAAGTGATGCATGTGAGTTCACCAACGCATTCACGCCTGCTAGTTCTCGTTCGTCGTTCTTTGATTTCGAGCCCCTCAAGGTTTTTTTATAACTCATAAGCCTCATCATCCAGGTTCCCCCTCTAACGCCGATGGTCGTTATGAACTTGTAACCAGAAAAGATGGAACATTAAGCATAGGTCCTTAGGGATAGAGCATACGTGTCAGTGACGTTTCCCCTCGATGCCTTCACTTCCGGTCGATAAATGATATTTTCAAACCGAAAGTAACGTATTTCCGGTAAATAGTCGGACATCTCATTTCTGGATTCTAAATTCTATAGTTGATACGCGAGGGCACGAAACGCCCAAACCACAACAATCTGTTAGTAATAATATAATGATATCAAAATATTGCGACACATGCGGTTTGACCAATGGTGGTTTGCATAATAGATAGATATATTCGTTTATTTAGTATTATACCAGGGAGTTTAATACATAAAAAAAATAACAGAGAATGCAACGATGCCCGCAGAATGCAGGGGCTAGTCACTCCTCAACCCCACACCTCATACCCTCAAGTAAAAGGCCCAGTTTGATAGAGGAATCAATTCGTTGAACACTCCGGGCTTCCTCCGGAATATACGTCATTGCTATTTTGCAACAACGCATCGACTCGTCGTCGACTCGACTTTTTCGGGGTTCATTTTAGTAACTGCTAATTCGGTCGACAGCAACTTTACAGCACTATCTATAGTATATCAGAGCTTTTTCAACCTAGTTACCTTTATGAATATTGTAACGAATATAGAGATGAGGATGGACGGAGACACACGATATTACACGGATGACTAGAATAGCTCGATATGACAAATGAAAAGCGTACAGATTAAGCGTTATCGATTGACGAAATGACGGGAGTGTTTCGGCATCGGACTATTGAAAGGGAGCACTTCGTACTTGACATAAATAGTGGTGATTGTAATTAATAACATCCGTCCCAAAACCATATACGCGTGATGTTGGTTTCGCTCGGTCATAACAATATATGAGGTATTCCATACCAAATCTACCTGGATCTACCTGGATCTACAGGATGTGAAGGGTCAACACTTCACATCTTGGATTTGGCCCGCATTTTTTTTATGATTGAATGGACTCTCAAAAGCACCCGGATATCTTTTTCAGATTGCTTATAATTATTCATAATTAAAAAAGCGAATTTATTGATCGCCACAATTAAAAAATTCTGAAAAATTATGTGTCACATATAAGAATTTTTAAGTTTCAGTCGGAGGCCAGGCACCTTCTA
This sequence comes from Ichneumon xanthorius, assembly GCA_917499995.1. Taxonomy (NCBI): domain Eukaryota; kingdom Metazoa; phylum Arthropoda; class Insecta; order Hymenoptera; family Ichneumonidae; genus Ichneumon; species Ichneumon xanthorius. The sequence continues at coordinate 146,511 of OU824206.1, read as the reverse complement.
TTTTTTCAATTTTTTTTTTTCGGAAACTGCAGTGAAAAACAATGTAAGACAAAATCAGTCGATTATGAGTTCTCACTCGATCATTTTTAGATGCAGCACTGCATGTTTCAGAATTTTTTCATATTTTTTCGAAGAGATATTTTCTTTCTTTTACTTGAAAAAAATGAATATTCGTGGAAAAATCTGATTTTTTTTCTTAAAAAAACCATTGTTGCATATAAAAATGGTCAAGCGATAACCTATAATCGACTGATTTTTTCATCTCATTTTTTCACTGTTTTCTCAAAAAAATAAAAAAATAAAAAATCGAAGAAAATAAAAGGTTACGTCGGCCCACTCCGACTCAAATCTAAAAATACTTATATGTGACATGATTTTTTCAAATTTTTTCAAATTTTAAAATTGTGGGGATCAATACATTCCTTTTTTTAATTATAAATAATTATAAACAATCTGAAAAAATGTAAAAAAATATTTGAGTGCTTTTCAGAGTTAATTCAATCATTTAAAAAATCGCTAATATATACCCTAACTTACCGTTCGCACTCAACTTTATGTGAATTGAGCTCGGCAGCACCACTAATTTCCGTGTGCGCGCGTTAGTGCGCGTGATGTCCCTAATATCGTAAAAAGTTCTTATTCCACGATATTTATCGAAGTCCCAACATTATTTTGTTTAAAGGTTGGTTAAAATATGTCCAGGAATTAACTAGTCCGAGTAAACAACCCAGAGGGAAGTCAGAAACAAACACATTTCTTGTCGCAATCAGATCCTTATTTATGTTTCAGTCATTATATTACACTTGAGAAAATATCAATGAAAAAAGGGAGTCATGAGCGAAGTAATGAAAAAAAAAAAAAAAAATTGCACATCGAACATGCTAGTAGATTCTGGCCGAGTCGCCGGTTCTTTTAATCGAGAAATCCGAACGTCTGTATCATTAACGCATATATTTGACAATAAATTGCGTACGTTCCAGTTGATTTTGATGATGTGAAGAATACGAGATATAAGCGGAGAGGCGAAAAGAAGTTAGGTTAAAAAAAAGAAGAAAAGTCTGTAAAGAAGGTGGAGCATCGCAGTGCGACAGATAGATACACAGGGAGCGAAAAACGGTGGAACCAGTACGAAGACAGACAGGCAGACAGACAGACAATCTCGCCTCGTTTATCAGAGTGGCATTGTAAAAGCATCGTTTCGCTGCGCGACACCCCCTTTGTTGGTAACATTCACGAGGCCCTGGACTACTCAATCCTTTCTTTCATTCACTCGGCTCTTTTCATTTTTCTTCGAGGCGCGCGGGTGCGCTTACACACATGCACGTATAACAGACTTATTCGTCACGACGCACCCACCTTGCATCACACACCGAGAGCTTCTTTCCCTTCCCCAGGTATAACGATGCTCAGTTGCCTGTAGCATGCCTGTAGCATACCTGTATCTTCGATACGTATGAAACTCACGTCTCTACCAGACGTTACATTTCACATGGTATTCCGGAAGTCGAGAAGCGGTTTCTTCTTTTCAGGGGTGCATTCGATGCGTGCGTGCGTACGTGCATGCCTGCGTGCGTCTCTGCTGTAGCTGGTGCTGCTGCGACGCCACAAAAGACCCAAGGTATGAGTTTATCTAGTCACAGGATGTCCGGGTTGAATATCTCGGACTCACCCTTTTTTATTATCGTCACTTCGTCATTGACGCGCCTTCAAGCCAGTGTATTCGTTTTATCTATCTTTTCGGTTCTCAACGCACAATAATTTATTTCGAACAAATTAATATTTGCAGATGCTAAGAAAATTCAATTTACATTGAATTTTTTATATTGCCTGCCGCTTGTGTTCCATTTACGATAGGAACACTATACAATATTGTAAGAAATAAGGCTTTGTTTTCACTCGTCAGTCAGTACGTCTGCCTTTTCGTCAAGGATGCCTTTTTCACGATGCGGGTATTTTCTAGGATCAAGAGAATTTTTCCTACCGCACCAATATATATGCACAAGATATAATCATATTCGTACTGACGCACCTGTAAGAAAAGTGGGTCATTCGATTGCCATCATATTACACGAAAGAGTATAGAGTCTCCATTCGATTCGAATGTGGCTCAAGTATATTTTTCCCCTTTTCGTAGTCACACGATAGGCCAGCAAAAGGATCGGGTTTCAACCGGCTCTCTTTTATACTTATACCGCTCATTTTTTTCGTTGTCACCGTATACTATTCAGTATAATATTCAGGAAAAGATGGATGCAGGATACACGGTATTTTTAGAATGAACTGGCAATAGCTCACATACGCGTTCACATTTTCTGGCGAGTGTATGTATGCTTAGTAGTATACACATGTACCTGCATGTCCAACAGCGTCGAAGGGCCGAGAAGCAAAAGCCTATTGTGCATATGAGAATACCGGACGGCGTTTGGGCGCAAACACCACAATCGTCTTCTGTGCCCTCTCTGAGATGTTATAACATAACCGATGTGACCGGGGTCATAATTGAACACCCTCATATTTATTTAATGCTCCAACCTACCGGTTATTGACGTTGTGTGCTCGCGATCGGATAATATTCTTCTTAATCTTTGTTTGTCAGTACTACGACTGAAGGCGCAGAACTAATACAATGCATTGCTTCTACACTTGAGCTCGCGTGCGTTTCCTCAAAATGAAAAACTTTCGTCAAACCTACAATCCCGATTCCTTCAACCATGATTTACTCTCCGTCAATGTTGCTTGAAATATAAACGGGAATCTTACGTTGTACTTTTTTATCGGGATGATGCTGTACTTTGAGTTCATAACCCCGATGTGCATAGCGAACGGAGTCAAATATCGTCGATTAATTACGTGAGGCATTATATTATTTAGCAGCCTAGCTTGCCACACAAGTTGGAGATAGGTTAGGGCCGACTGTCTATAATTCAATCGCAGATCGTTATATCTACAGAGAGCAGTGAAAGACTCCGTGCAGCGAGTGTATAAATTATGATAAATCTTGGCGATCTTACCTGGATGCCATTATGTTGTACTTGGGATGGAATTTTTTTCGATGTTTTGTCGTTTTGTTTAACCTCTTTTGCTTCCTCATAAAGGAATTAATAAGTGTTCAATTGTTTTTTTTTGTTTTGTTCGCGATTTTTATTTCTTCAAAAATGTCTGTGCGCGCTGTGACTCCTAATTTTCTTTTAGATATCGGGCTAAACAGTATGCAGATGGTTGTATACAGATGGATTATGATCGCCTGATGATCTTTAGGAAATTTGGGGAGAATCGATCGAGACGTAAAAATGTTATGTCATTTTGAATTTCATGAAAAATTAGTACCTTATTTTCGCCGCAATTTTTCGTATCAAATAATCGTCTGTGAATAAAATAAGTGACAGATTCGTGATCAGCGTGGAACAATATATTAAATATAGTCCCGAAACGACGACTAACGAAAAAAGTTTATCGGGAATTTTTATAGACAATATTGAAAAAATTAGTGATTTTGCGTATTTTTAAACAGCGATTTCTTTGCTTCCCGATGGCATCGCGGAAAAACCCACGTGCCTATCATGTGCTACGACAATAAATACACAAGATGATGGATATGACGGGGTTGGAAAAGCTAGACAAAAAATTCATCATTTGGATTTATTTCGTAAAAATCCGAAAGTGCCGAAAAAAATTTCACGAACACCGATTCGACAGAGCGCAATCGTGGTGTATTTTTTTTGCGCCGAACCTGAATTCGGCCAGCCTTTTTCCATAAAAGTCAAATACGACGTTGACATTGAAAACAGTTGAAACAGTTGAACAGTTTCATATTAGTTTCTGATAATGTTCCTTTATTCGCGGAGCTTTCTCTATGAGGAAGTAAAAAATATAGAAAATGCTTTCTCATATAAAAAGCTTCGCGAATAAAGGAACATTATGAGAAAGCGATATGAAATTGTTTATCTTCAACTTTTATGAGGAAGCAATATGAAAATTTCAATTTTCAACTTTTTTGTTACCCGTCTATGCCATCATAATTGCCCACGGCGAGATAAGTACGTAGTAACCTTTCCCGGCTGTTCTTGTTGACGGGTACCTGCATAAAAATTCAATATTCCTTTCAATGATGACTTGAAATAAAATAACGTGCCAATATCAAGTCAATAAACTTGAAACAGCATAATACACAAGTAACAAACAATCGTACGCTATGGATAAAAAAAAACGTGGTGTGAGCGTAGACACTCTCCACTCTTATTATGTGAGGATGTATATCACTTTTGTCAGTGGTACACGCGGCCTCGCTGATCGTTAACGCTGAATGCTAGAATCTCCCTGGTCGCCAATTAGATAAATTCCTTCAAAATCTGTAAGAAAGAAATTTGTTTGCTCGATATTATGTATACTTTATTCATTAGCTTCTTGAAGGTTTTGTTAACTCGCAAGCCGTTTCACATTCTCAACGTTGTAAAGGAACATTTTATAACAATTCCCACGCACGTTGCTTTACACGCGGTAGGCGTCATCCCTTCGGGGAAAGTACCTGCACGTGCAGCAAAATTGTAAATCGGGAACGGTCTCTACCTGCTGCGCACACTTTACGATGGAAAAAAAGTAACAACAACAGCAGTACCGAAAGGCGAGGCGGTGCACCTTCAATTGACAAGCGATGGAAGAGTAGGCTCACATCTGGCCGACACATGGTGAACCGTCCACCTCTTGGCTGTCAGAGCTCTTGCAATAAGTATCCTTGAGTAGTATTGGAGTCTCTATGTGGAGGTGTCTCGGTTGATATTTGTCTACCTCGAAAACCCCGCCACTGGCTACACTAAGCAACTGAATTTGCTCTACGCTGGATAGCAAATACTACCGTAAACTTACGGTTCTCGGTGAGTACATCAGGTGGTCCCTCGTCAACGCCAAACATGTGTTTCGTATTAGCTACATACCATTCCCGAAGGTGCACACCGGAGGTCCCTCCTGCAGGATTCTTCTACTACCGAAGAAACATGGGTAAGTACGTGAAGAACACATCTGGCTTAAATAGCTTTATTGGCGATTGTCTGGTTCGTCCCTGTCGACAGATTCAACATTGACCGCTAAAACACTTCCAGATGTGGGAGCTATTTATAATTAAAATACGTCAGTGTCTTTATATATAATCGTGCATCGATCTTTTATACTTATTATATTATTTAATCGTACGAATCCATTTACCGTAAGGCACAGTCAATTGATTCTTGTTTATTGAAACATCTCTCAACAGTATGTGTAATTTACGACCAAATGCGCGGAGACCGAGAATCCCAGAGGTAAAACTTCAGGCAAACTGTATCCGTACAAAGGGCGAAATACGTAGGTAAACGGATGGTGAATCGTTGCCGGACCACCCGCGGTTCTGTATTAATAGAACCACCAGCCGACGTGGCAGGTTAACGATCGCCCTAAGAATCGTACTATTTGCCAGTATTTGCCATAGACAATGAGGACTTATGAGTACCAGCAGAACCGAGAATTCCTTTACAGTCGTGTGAATCTCAAGGCTTTTGGGATGGATCGACAGAAATACCTACTAGTTTGACTTTTTTTCATACTTTACGCTCTCGAGTTTTTGAGAACGGTTAACAACAACGTCTCTCTTGGGTTTCTGTTGGATTAAAGTATTGTATTAAATACAACTTGACGATAATCTCTTTTTTTATATGATTATACCGTGAGTCTTGTAGCAATGAGGCAATAGGGCAGTGGGCATGAGTTTTAAGGTATATAACTATATTCCCATCCAGCATGGAATAAGACGGGAGCTTGTTGAAGCTCAGCGAAAAAGCCAAACTAATGCGTTCGTTGTCGACTTTCGGTTAGAATTGCCGATTCGAGTAACGTATTTCAAGTCTTTCCGAGCTTTTAGTACTTTTAAACACACGTTAAATAAAGTGAAGCTAAGCTACTTGAGTCTCCGGATCGACTCACAGTTTCAGCTTTAATCGCTCTCGCGACCCCGAGAGCCTTATATTCCTCCTCCGTTTTTCCGTTCCGTCCTTTCGCGTCTCTTCTCCTCGTCGTACCCTCGGTGATCTCCGCAGAAAATGCGTCAGCGACAGTTAACTTAAGTCCTAGAACGCTCGTCCTCTATCCACTTTACGTCTATTTATCGAAGGATATAGGTATTTACTTTTCGTCGGGATTACAATTGACGACCATTGTATCAACACACTAGTAGACGCCCCATTCCAGTCCTTGAAATATCTCGTCAATTTATCAATGAACATTTTTTTTATTAGAAGAGTAAACGATAAGTAAAACGGACGGATTCTGTCGGTTGGGCATCGCAAATATTTCAATGATTGTTCGAGCAGTAAGACAAGGAGTAACAAGTAAAAAGAATTGGACGATTAATTGCGATGGGCAGAATCCAGGCTCGACCGTGTCTAAAGTATACGCCATCGTTTAATTAGACAATTTCTTTTTCCTCGAGGTTCCCCAAGAGGGCAAAAGAATCATGAGGCGAGACCGGGGCATTCTCGCTCTTTTTCTTTCTGCCTATCCTTCACCCCTCATTCGTCCTCGCACGCGCCCTACTCAATCAGCCACCGGATTACACTTTTAATTCATTTTTTAAACTTACTCGGCCGTGTCCTCTCTCCCAGCCAATCTTAGAATCGAGTCATTTTCACAAGGAAACCATCGGCTTTCTCTTTCTACTGTAAATTTTCTACCGAAGTACAACAATTTTTAAATAAATAAAGCTGCAACTATACAACTCTCTCGGCACGATTGTAAAAAGTTCAAATAATAATAGCCAAATAACAGAAGGGCATTTTTCATTTCGAAGAAAAGAGGTCAGGTTTGCTAGACGGAGCTGTAAGCATACGGTAGATTCGGGCCAATACAGAGTGGGTCGGTATTCCACCGTTATTGCTTATCACACTCTAAACCCTCGAACCCCCGGTGGCGGTAGTAGTGGTGTTGCCGCTGCTACTGCTGCTGCCGCCGCTGCTGCTGCTGCTGCTGCTGCTGCTGCTGTTTCTGCTGTTTCTGCTTCTGCTCGCCCCTGTAGAATTGCGCGACGCTCGGCTCACGTTCAGTCGAATGAGTGGCCATAAACGTAAACCGTGTTCTTTTAAGTGGGGCGCCTTTAAAAAGATCGCCTCCGCATGTATGATCGCTCGAGCCAAGTGACTCGACTGCCTATGGAGGTAGAAAGGTTTCGGCTTTCTACGTCTCTGTTCCCCGCATTCTTCGCTCTGTGCACGGACGGGCACGTGAAACGACGACAGAGGGAGAAAAGAGAAGGAGCGCGCGTAGGCTACGCCGGGGATAGTAATATTCTTTAAACCCCAAGAGAAGGCTTACTGCAATAACCCCCCGGGCTCAAACTCAAAAACCCGCAACGCTTGACTCTATGTATCTCATCCTACTCCTCTACCTCTTATGGGCTGCTTCTGGTGCGGGATATTGTTGGATAACGCGAATCGAGTACGCCCTATAGCAGCACAATAAATCTTGTCCACCTTCTTTCAAATACAAGTGCGAGCGCGTAACCCGCTAACCTATCTCAATAATAGGATATTCGAGAACTATATTCATACTACATTCGAAAGTTTGGATACATGTAACGGCTTAGTGAAAGTGTAACATTGCTAGACTAAAATTGAAGATAGCACGAATCGATCGGCAGTATAGCGTTGGCAGAGCACCCCTAAGTGACGGAGGCTCATTTCTCCATGTAAAAGCTATAGTAGTAGCTACGTACCGCATTCGGTACGAAAGAATAGCAAGCATAGCTCTTCCCCGAAATTAGTAGTGGGAGAAAGTAAGATGTAGAGAGAGGGAATGAAGCGACCGATCGGGGGTCGGAAAAAAATTGGTGGCAATAAAAATAAATTACATGCGTCGTAACGCTCGGTGGTAAGAGGCCCGAGTGGGAGAGAACGAGGCTCGGAGGCATCCATCCCGAGCGCGCTTGCATACTTCGGGTCCTGATTAAAATTGGGGTGTGCCGGTACGAGCGCACCGATCGTCTCGCCCCAGGCCCTTCCTTCGGGATTCGTTTCTTCTCGTCTTTTCGTTCCTTCTCCGTTTGCTTTCTCTTCTTTTTCTTTCTCTCCTTTGGCCGCTTAACTCATGTGTCCGCTTCGTTATTTTCGCTCAGTCCTTTTATTTTACTTTTTTTTCCTTTTTTTTGCACTCCAGATTGTAGGCTTTAACTCGTTTACCTTCGTTTTCTTATTTCCTTACATTTACGTAGTACTCGTGTTAGATTTTGTACCTAGAACGGTTCCCTTCCTTGGCAACTCGACACACCCCCCACCCCAAGAGTCTTCAATTGAGGCCGAGCTCTCGAGGGATTGCATGGGGCACTGCTATAGCGGTATGCATGTGTTGTAGCCTCCGTAGTATCAGTGTTAAAAAATAGTAGTAGTAGTATAGATGAACTACAGCGCGGACGATAGCGCAGGTCTCGAGACGTGGAAGTGCGTTCGCGTAGGCGTCAGAAAACAGAAAACGCAACAGTGGAGTCTTTCACTTTCTTGTGTGCTCGTCGTGGATGCGAGTCTCATAAGATATAAGGATAGTCAGCATGTCGTGTGTTACACATGCATATAATTCGTTCATGCCATGGTGAACCAATACGCACATGGCCAATCATACATAGTATCCCCTCTCGTCGCACGCACGAGCCAGCAGCAATCTTTATACGCGCTCGCACATATTTATGTTTTGGCGCGCGTATGCATGCATGGACGATTGGACATGGTCTCCGTGGCACGGTGCGCGGACGTGCGCAGGGTTTTCGCATTTATTTAAAGCGCAAGGACACCTAGTCGAGTCCTGCACCAGGCCGAGCAGTTCTCGGGCGCAAAGTGCCAAGATGTGTCCTCGTCCACGTAACAAGCTATCGCGAACGAGCGCAACTCGCCAGCGAGAAATACAGACAGGACGATGTATGCAAGGGAGAGGAGATAGATAATTAAAAAATGAAAAGACGGAAAGTGGCACACGCACACGCACACGCACACGCACACGCACACGCACACGCACACGCACACGCACACGCACACGCACACGCACACGCACACGCACACGCACACGCACACGCACACGCACACGCACACGCACACGCACACGCACACGCACACGCACACGCACACGCACACGCACACGCACACGCACACGCACACGCACACGCACACGCACACGCACACGCACACGCACACGCACACGCACACGCACACGCACACGCACACGCACACGCACACGCACACGCACACGCACACGCACACGCACACGCACACGCACACGCACACGCACACGCACACGCACACGCACACGCACACGCACACGCACACGCACACGCACACGCACACGCACACGCACACGCACACGCACACGCACACGCACACGCACACGCACACGCACACGCACACGCACACGCACACGCACACGCACACGCACACGCACACGCACACGCACACGCACACGCACACGCACACGCACACGCACACGCACACGCACACGCACACGCACACGCACACGCACACGCACACGCACACGCACACGCACACGCACACGCACACGCACACGCACACGCACACGCACACGCACACGCACACGCACACGCACACGCACACGCACACGCACACGCACACGCACACGCACACGCACACGCACAATGCGGAATGCGAAAAGTCGTTACGAGCAATAAATTGTTACCGATATATATATATCATGCCCTGGATCGGGCATTATTTCCGATTATACATTGAGCGATATAATTGCATCAATTACTACTATCAGCGGTGCTACGGCTGACTGTTTTGTAACTATACCGAATGCTCGACGAGTTCACCCACTTACAGAACAAAACTTTGTTGACGTTTCGATATTGGTGAATATTGTCAAAAGTGTCAAAAGTACTTATTAAACCAGATTATTTAATGCTCATGTTGGGAGGTTGGGAGCGAACGGATAGGAGTAGAGTGTAATCGCTGTCTTTGCCGATCAGGTTCAACCGGATCGTCAGAAGACCCTAAAATTCTCAAATTGGAATGAGCAGCTCGCGATAATCCTTAGCGGCAACGGTTGTTGGCGCCAGCTGCATCTGTAGTTGCTTGCTATGCTGAAAGCGACGTACGAGAAGCCACATACCAAGGCCAGCACACGATGGCCAATAACTTCCTTGGAAAATGACAGCTAGAGGGATCGCGAAGTCGAGGTAGCGGCCCTGAATCTCTCGCAGTTGCGCGAACATCTCCGTGTAACGCGACAACTTTCCTCCGTGCGGATGTGAGGCAAGCGAGATTCATAATTCACTGTGGTACGTAAGAGGTTTTTTAAAAATCGAAAGTGTGAAAAAAATTCAGGAACGCATAATTCTATGTATTTTTTTTTTTTTTTTTTTTTGCACCGAGCACAGATCCGACGAAGTGAAACACAACGTTGGTGTACTTCCTCGCGTTCAATCTGAATTGGCCAGCTGTTTTGCATAAAAGTTAAACACGATGTTGACGTTTCATATGGCTTTCTCATAATGTTCCTTTATTCACAAAACTTCCACTATGAAGAAGCGAAAAATACAAAAGAATTCTTTCTCGTAGAAGAAGTTTCGCTAATAAAGGAACATTATGAGATAGCAATGTGAAAATTTCAATTTTCATCTTTTATGCGGAGGCGATATGAAAATTGCAATTTTTTGATGAGGCGAGCGAGGCACTAGACTAGATATCGCCTTCGATATCTTGTATTTGTCTGTTATCTGTTGTTGCGGCTGCGCGCATAGTGGCTTAATGTTATTTAGTTGGTTGACAGCGAATCGTTTGGTGAGATATTTACATCTATGTACTATCGGTGTGATGAATGCATGTTAGTCCCCGGATTGCACACACTTCCGCACTTTTAATTTTTTTTTTAATGCATTGAGAAATATAGAGTGGCCATTTCAATTATAGGTCGGCATATGCTCTTACATATATGTGTTAACTGCTTTATGATCTAGGTTTATATCTAGATACTTGGCGTGTTGGCAAGCAGTGATTTACACATTAAACATATTGATTTTAGGAGACTGCGGACTGATTTTATGGTCGAAAATGAGCACATTCTATTGTATTTTACCGAAATAGTCAGATTTTGATACAGCAACAATTACACATTTGCCCTTCCATTTTTGTACGACTATGAAATGTTCGTAATCACACGGGTGAGAAAATTGTATACTGCACTCTTTTGACATCCCACCGCGATTAGTGAATGTCCGTTGAAGACCCTTAATTTTTTTAGTCGAACCTGTGACCTTGTCCAAACTTATCGGTAACAATGCACCTCACTGCTGTAACTCTCTCCTTTAGACACTATAGAAACTGTTGTATAAATGACTAATGGATTAAATTTTCATACTCTCGAACAGTAGTTCCGTGAAGTTACGCGATATACGTATTCGAAGACATACTATACTCGCACATCCTCGCATATCCTTATCGCCAAAGCGGTAGTCCCGTCGAAATGCTCGATAAAACGGAATATTAATGGCATCTTCGATGCATAAACACTTTACGTAAGGATATTATCGAGCAATAAATCCGTAGACTGCACACGTATCTTCGGTAATCTTCTGTGCTCTATCCAGTTCTATCTCTTACGACTATCCTCCTATCGTCGATCATGCTGAGCCGCGTAACCGCACCGAAGTTTACACCGTCTTCTGTCCTTCGCCCTTCTTCTTACATCTTTGACTTTCGAGTATGATCCCACTGTGTGGTCTCGTCCATCGATCGTACGACTTGGCAGTCAATTATTTTCATTATCAAAACGACTCCCGATTAACTGCAATTTCCTTTTATCTTCCTCTTTATTTAAAATCAATAACTCTGTAACGATACAGGAAAGCGTCTCCATCTTTATCAATATCTTTTACTCTGACATATTAATTGTTCCTGGTTTACAACAACTTCTCTAGATGTTCCGTCTTGGTTAGTCGTTCTTTCTCGGGCAGAAAGCGAGTGTCCGTTTCTATCGACCCTGCACTGTATCTCATTTCACAACCTAGAACGAGCAAGAGTTGCGACAGAATCGGTCGATGTATCAAAGTCTCCTTGAAGAAAGTGGTCATCGACCACTTGGTCGATAGTCAATTTCAAGATTAATACAAGTTCGGGACCTCGTGAATGATTTAAAGACAATAGAGAATCTCCTACGTTCCTGATAGATCTACAACGTTTTCGTCTCACGTTTCGTATCGTACAGTTTGTTTACTGAGTGATACGGTGACGTGTTTCCACACTGGCTTACACAGGGTGTTGGAAGAGGGAGCGCGTGCTCGGGATGCGCACCTTACCCGGGCCTGATTAGCATCGCTCCCCGCAGAGCCAGCTTTGCGAAGGCCAATGGCACCTTGGTTGGTCCTCGACGATGCTGAACGGGCAAGGGGGTTACACGTAAGTGTAGATTCATAGTACAGGGAGCCGCCGCTGCAGAAGAGGGTGGTTCGACCGTACTACCGACCGATGCCAGTCCCGCTGCCGCGACGCGTTGCGCGCCATAAATATGTATGTATCATCCACCACTGTGACCTGCCCTACTGGCCCACTGGGTCAGACTCATGCTTCATCACAATGAGCACCTTACCTCACTCTGCTTTTCATTCAAGTGGATAGAACCGAACATCTTTGCTATCGACTCGTTGACAGACTTATTATTTAGTACAGATAATAGCAACAAAAATTATATGTTTTATGTCAATACCACTACTCATTTTTCATTTTGTTTGTTTGTCGCGACTTTCAATTCCTCAATAATTAATTTTACCCCAACTCATCGATAGTTCCCTTTTCGCGAGTGATAATGAGACGTATAGCAAGCTTGTACATTTTTGTACATTTTTCCGTCAATCCGTATAGTCAATGAACCAGCGAATAAGATTCATGGAAACGCAATGAGCTAAGGGTGTGAGGGAGAGTAGAGTCCCCGAGTACAATGCGAATTTAAGTGCGAACTTCACACGCCGACAGAGATGCTGCTGATTCTAAGAGATAAACTGCAGGGTATGTGTACCATACCACGAAAAGAGTGTTTCAGTATGCCGCACTATCCGCTATTCCGCTCAGCTGGCATTGATCAGCAGCAACGGGGTTGCACGCAACGAGCAGTGACGTCGACTTCTTTCACTCATTCCCTCTTAGAGAGTCATTGATGCAGGTACCGGCAATGCGATAAGGGTACACTGAAGCGACATTGATTAACTGTTTAAGAGTGTCTATTTGTATCGCGTTCTACTCTATTCCAGCTAAAACTCTACGTATGATTTTACGTGGCTCTACTGTGGACTGCATTAATTTTGCTCCACTTAGTACTCAATATAAATCGGAAGGAGCAATTGCTTTCGGCAAATTTCCTTTGTGGCCAGACAATACCCGACATAAGATCTCCACACCGCGTAGGTTATAGATGGATGAGTAAATTACCATTTGCATACCTGACGGACTCGTGGACAAGACCTGTTCTCTTTCGCTCTCCCCCTCTCGCGAGTCATCATCATATCGTGGTGGCACGCATCAAGAGCGGCATGCAACATGTGGGGGTCGTAAGAAACGAGTATTGTCACATGAGATACCTAGAATCGGTGAATACTTCGGGGCTATACGCGAGGGCTGTTCCGACGGATTTTCTGTGTAGTTTTGGCATCGAGTCATGGTTCCCCCTAAGAATCAAAAGTAGCAGAGATGCAGTTACAAGGATTGAAAGATGATTGGGAACGACGACACGTTCGTGTCGTCGACAATGACCTAAAAGTTCAGGTAAAGAATCGATCAACTTTGCTTCTTTTTTTATCTTGGTGGATAAAAAAATAAATAATACCTCTAAATTATGAGAAATTATGAGCTGCCTGAATTGCAACACACTAAGACCTCGATTTTTACGCCCTCAATTTCCTGAACAGTTTCACCCACGGAGCGAATATCGATCGGCGATTTTGTTAAGTGTGATGTGGAGACGGCCCCACCGCTGTGAACAAAACCGTGGTTCTAGTGTACAAAGAAAAAACAAAACAAAAATGGCAGCCAAATATTTTCTTTTTCATCAATGTCAAATGGAAATAATGTATATGTCGTATAACATCTTCATTCTTCAAGCTACTACTCAGCATCTATTTATTTTACCACCACCATATTATAAATTTTTCTGGTGTGAAAATGACGGTGCGCGCTAGTCAACGCGTGTTGCATGAAAACTCGAGAAATTCACATTACACTCATGATGGTAGTATATACGTAGCAGTCGAGCTGACAAGGAACATGCTACGAAGCCATTAAACGGAGATTGGTTTTTTCGGTCAGTGTCCATCCTCGTGTTGATTATTCGTCGGACGTCGACGTCCGACTCACAATTAGCCATCTGCCATCACTGATTGCCACGAAAAATCTGAAACTGGCGTGAAAACGAGAAAAAAAAAAGAAAAACCAGGAGCATTCGACTTGTTTATCCGAACTGCGCGGGTGGGGCGCTTGTTATTATTATCACTGCAACCCGTCTGTCAACGGTAACCGAAGTGCGAGCGCAAATAGCAGCATGGTGATGGCCAATTTTTTTTCATCATCACCGCGCGCGACTCTGTACGTTTAATTTTCGTCACGTTGATTAATACGAGCGTCGATCCAATCAAGCCTTCAAGTAACGAGGCATTGCTAGAAAGAGCTAACGAGATTGACACGTCCACGATACCAGCTTTTTGCTTTGTAAATCATCCGGTTTTCAATCTATTGTTTTGCTTTCCGGTGGTGGGGGGTGCAACTTGATTATTTTGCCGCAGCAATATAAGGACCACTTCCGGATAGATGAAGATCTGAAGCAGTATGTCACGAGGTCGAGTGGGTCTTGAAAAGTTACCAACGCCTTGCCCATATACGATGCTAATTACGACCCTTGGCTCTTTCCCTCTTGATACGAATAATAGCTTACTTACACAGATGAAAATGAGAAGGAGCGCGTACCGAAGACAGGTCCCTCGGCGTTCCTCGGTAATTGCATTATTGCCAAGAGAAGTGAGAGCGCACAGCATGCACTTGAGCACGAGACGCGTGCTGGATCTGAACTGCATCCAAAGAGGTCCGCGCCGCCGCTGCACTGGGTAATCGTCCGCACCTCGGTAATTACCGTGGATGAACCACGGTGTGCACGCTACACCTGGCATATACCGTGATTTTATGGGATCTCGTTAGGCGCGGAGTTGTGTGCAAATCTTGTATTACTTCAAATGCGCCAATTGTCCTGTCGAATGTGCGGTATCTCCTCGAATTTGTAGACAAGTAGTTGGCCAACATTTCGGAGGGAGTGGCAATACAGTATTAGTACCTCTCGAATGGGATGAGAACACGGCGAATCGAGTGATCAAATGATTCCATTGTAATTGACAGGGTTGATGGATGTCGTGGCTTCATAACAGTGCAGCCCGAGCTGCACCGATTTCTTCGATACGACGCTGAGAACAGTCGATGCCATTCGCTACCAAATACCCGAGGTCGCCGCGAATTCACATTGGAAAATCGACTACCGAGCTGAGGAAGTTAAAGAATCCGGGCCTTCGAGTTTCGGCCGTGGATTCGAAGAGAGAAGAGAAGCGAACTACGGTGAAGGGTGGTCCGCGGGGTTTATACCCTACTAAGGAAAGGCGGGAGCGTGCGAGCGTGGAGAGCGAACAGCCGAGCGTGCAGAACGCGAACCGGGTAAAGCGCTCGACTGCAATTTTTCTCGCCATATACGTGACGAGAATGAGAATAAAAAACGCCCTTAGTAAAGGGAGTACCGGCGAGTTTTTTTTTCGAATGGTGGTGGTAGACAGGAGAGAGGAAGAGAAGAATAAGGCCTCGTGCGAATTTCCGTCAGTCGTATTTTCTGACGAGAAGAAGTGAGAGATGGCATGAATGAGTGGTGGTTGGGGGTGGCTGTTGGGGATGAACTCGTAGGGTAGTTTTCGCCTAAGATTATTTATTAAAGTGACTTGAAAAAATGCCTATTCGAACGAGATAAGACGGTTCGGATTGGAGCTCATCGTTTGTTTTGTTTTCGATGCTGGCAGCGGCCACTATCAGGATGCGACAGATTCGAATAAGCAGACAGATGGGGGGAATACTGCAGCCAGACGATGGATGAAACGAGGGAAAAATAAGAGAGACAAAATGATGAGTGGAGAGGGATATCACGTTGACCAAATCAGACGATATCGGGATCCACATTAGATCACTAAGTCTGATTCGCATTGACGCGAATCGTGCCTCTGGGGCGGAAAATATGATTGCCTTGACTGAGCGCGGTGTCTAGGCGGCACGTCGCTCGACGTCGAGGGTGGGATTAATGCTACCCTCGGGGATTCACGAGGTTCGCACCATCCCTCTTCCTCTCGCATTATTTTTTTTTTCCTTTCACTCACTTTCTTGCAATAACCTATACAATTTATTTTGTATACTCGGAGCACACGTGTATCCTACCTTCCGATATCTACATTTCAAATTGCGACAATATTAAGAGATATGAGAGTGGTACAATGCGTTAACAGTGTTGCTTCGTTGGATTACGTATTATAGTGCACACTTTTAATAACATCCGTTGCTTAAAAATATCATTTCGTTAAGCGAATAGTAGGTATATATAGACAGAAGTCGAAAGGTACGCTTCGTGGGAGTTGCGGAGAGCAAGTAGGTATAATTTATAACATTCGCTTCAGTCGCATTTGTACGCGTGTGTGTGCGTCTGGGTTCCCTTTCGACAGGCGTATCGAGGCTTATCCGAATCGATAAAAACTCCAAGTATTTCGGAGCATCGATAGGCACGATGACTGCTACCGCGCAGTGACAAGAAGAGAAGAGAAGAGAGCCCCGACTGTTTTATTGTGTCACGTGCAAAGGCACGGCGGCCAGCCCCATATATCAGTCGCTTCAGAGGGGAGACGTCGATATCCCCCGATCAATCATTAATAAGGCCTGAAACCCCAAATACATAAGGCAGTGGCTTCGGCTCCGTCACGTTCACCCTTATAACTCGGCTGCACACCGTCAGGCCCGTCACTGGGTAGAAAAAATGTATTGCCGAATACCCAACCACGGATTGATGGAATTTTATATTATTCTACGTGATTTCTTATCCGTCCATCTATCCTATACTTTTGCTAAAGTTTTCTAGCAACAAATGTTTAATTAAAAAATAACCAATCAAAAGGCATTCTCGTTCACTCCTCAAAAATGTTAAATACTGAAAAAGCGTTTCTATAATATCGTTATATTATTTTACGTTACCGACGAGGTCTTGTTTATGCAGGTCGCCAACGGGATGTAGTAAAAGCTGAAAAAAAATCCCTTTCCAATTTTCGTCGGTAGGCAAAACTCAACCACCCCCTCGTTCTACAGAAAAATCCCGTGGGACTTGCCGAGCTGTACTCGCGCGGTCTCATGTATAGGGTACGTACAGCCCAGGCACAAGATCGCTTCGATCCGGAACGAGGAGATATCGTTGCGGTTTAAAACGTCGTTCGATGTGGCCGGCCATTGCCAGGGTCTTGAACGACCCTCGTGCTCGCTCGAACCCTTCGTCGGTAGTACGGGGATTTCGTGCGGATCAGCGGAAAGTGAAGGCTCTCCCCTTCTTTCGGATTTTACGTCATTTTTCTAGCGGTGTACGCAAGGTTCAGTGACTGCGATACACGACAAGGCTCTCGCATACGTTTAAAAATGGTACAGGACAAATAATCATACAGTATCTAGTTGATAAATTCTTTATGAAACTTGGAGTTGCAATACATTTAAAATTAGCTGCACAAGAAATTGGTTTCCTTATAAAACAAATGTTTAGAATTCCTTCGCCGTCTTGAATGTTGTGCCTATTGGAAATATATTTACGTTTGCTTGATATCGGCAACAATCGCGACAATAGTATCTGCGTCGGGGCTGAAGCTCGCGGCTACAGGCGTGTAAGGAGGGCGGATAAATCAGGGCGAAAGAGGAACGATATATAAACGTGTTCGGCGAAAGAGAGAAAAAGAAAGGGAGGGAGAGAGAGAGAGAGAGAGAGGGGCCGGAGGGGGGGGGGGGGGGGGGGGGATCGCGAAGTGGTCTTCTCGAATGACGCCATGTGCGCTCACGCACCCGGGCTTGGCTTTTGCCATGCGAAACCGGCCGCTCGGCAGCCGCTCTCTCGCGCGTCTCCCGTGCTGTATTTCCTCGGGCGAGATAATCAATCTACAACCGCCTCTTCGCCCCATCTCTTCCTCTCTTTTCTCTTCTCTACTCCCTTGAAGAAGGCCTCATCCTCCGGTGAATCTCGCTGCGTCCTTACCCCTATTTCTTGATGGTTCCCCGCGCATTCGCCGCTCTAGCTTCGGGGCCCACTGGTACCATGTTCTGCAGGTTACCTCTATACGCGCTCTCGCTCACTGAACGGTGGAATCGAACCGATCGTCGCTCTTCTATTTATTGCTCCTCCGCTTTCATTTCAGTGGCGTCGACACTCATCGTGGACAATATTATTATTATTATTATTATTATTATTATTATTATTATTATTATTATTATTATTATTATTATTATTATTATTATTATTATTATTATTATTATTATTATTATTATTATTATTATTATTATTATTATTATTATTATTATTATTATTTAATCGATCGGCAAACAGTCTTGGAGTGTAACATGTTGTCTCGTGCAGGAATGTATATAGTTTAATGAATAGGTTAGTGAGACTATCCGCGAAGTGGCTAGGGGAGCCAGGTGAAGCGGTACCGGTTTCGCGTACCTGCAGACGTATATATGTCTTATATGTTTAGCAATGTGGCTTGAAGCCCGAAACGATCGTGAAGCATAACATACTTACAGACCGACTCGACGGGAATATTCACGGCTGTAAAACACCCTTAAGGAAGACAAACGAGAGTTCGATGTCGGGGCTTGCATCATTGATGATGGCCTATTCCCCGAACGGTGCTACATAGCCAGCCCTCGAGCTCGTGGTTTATCTGGCCATAACTATGAAATATCCTCGGCGCGGCCGGGCCTGATTGGCGCGAAGCGTTTTGCCAACGGTAGATCTATACCCCCGGTCTCGACTCCGAAAAAAAGGCCACAGTCACTCTACGGTAGCGAGATAAGATATCCTCGCTCGGGACACACGCTTCCTCCTTCTCGTGGAAATGGACAGAGCAAACTGACGATACGAGTATCGAATCTAACTGGAGATTGTGCTAAATATTATGATTCTGTTTCGACGATGAAGAATTAAAGGATGGGGCTTGTGCCGAGTTATGTAGGAGTCGATGAAGATACTTACAAAAGAGAAGAATGAATCGTTGGCGATATCTCGAGGATGGAAGTGCATTGCGAAGTCAATGACAGAACGAGTTCGATGCCGACGGCAAAGTACATACAGAACAGTAGTTCTCGATTCTCCCGTAGAAACTCAGAGTCTCGAGATCGAGTTACGGTCCTTACGCAGGAGAAAGCGAAAGGGAAAAGAATATAGAGAGGAGCATCGTTCGCGGTGACCGGTCCGAGAGCTGCCCTTCGGCAGTAACAATGCACACGGCCGCCTCGCTTCTACCGTCCGTTGTCTCGTAAATATAAATGATGCCGCGACTCGGTTATGGCCGTGTAGCTACCGTGCACCCTCGCAAAAGCGCAGCGGAACGACGGCCGCACCGTGCGCACAGAACGCGATTCTTTGGCACAAGTTCCGCCCAGCGTGCGCTATCTATCTTGGCTTTTGCCTTATTCCCCTTCCCTCATGTGCTAGCACCAATAAATCCACTATCTTTGCACGCGTATCTACACCCATAAATGTATATTTTTCTGTCATGGTATCCATTACAGAGGGTGAAATACTTGTGCCCCGTTGCGCGAGCATCAATGAGAGGAAGAAAATTAATTCAAGTACTTGAGCTACTTTAGTTGATGCAACAAACTGCTGAGAAATTGTTATATTATTTATTTAATGCTCCATAATGACCGATCATTATCATTTTGGCGTAATGATTGGGCATTCGATCGCCCGATCTCACCTATTTCGTTTCGCGACGATAAGAGCGCGGTAGGAATTGCAGTTGTGCAGGATAGCTAACATAGAATGGTGAGAGACGAAGAAGGTTGGCGTGAGGTGGATGTGGATGCGTACACAGATGAATAGAAGGTGGGGGAGGATCGAAGGTGCAGCAAGCGAAGACGCCGGCGAAGGGGAAAGAGGGCGGGTCGGTCCATTAGGCGGTATCGGGACCATCGCACGGTAGCACCACGCTCTCTGCATCTCAATGCAAACGGCCCCCCGAGCCCGTATAGGGCCGAACTCGACTCTTTCGGTACCCTCGATCGGGTCTTTAGTCAGAAAATCCGAAACTCTCAGCGAAATCCTTCGACACCTCTGAGCCTTTTTTCTCTCTATTTTTCATCTTCTCCGGCTTAGCGTCGTACCAGTTTTACAAGACGTTAACGTATTTTTCCACATGGGTAAAAAAAACTCTCTTGTTGGATTGAACAATTCTGAAATAAGAGTCGATAACCAACGTACCGTTAACAGTTAATTAAGGAGGTTGGAGCGATTGGTGTTCATTCCGCCTAAATTCGAGAAATTCGGGCAAGAATTGCAAACACTTCCCAATGTTATAAAAATCTGAAAAAATTCATACTTATTATAGGCATTGAAAAGACTAATTTTACATAATAATAATTTCAAAATGTTATTAACAAATTGTTGAAAAAAAAATTGTTCATCACAATATGTGGTAACTCAAATTTTTTTTTTAATGAAAATGATTCGTTCACTTTTCGGAATACGTATGAATTTTTTCAGATTTTTATCTTCATTTTGACTTTTGCACATTTTTCCATGTAAAAAACAAGAAAAATCAAAATAAAGATAAAAATCTGAAAAAATTCATACGTATTCCGAAAAATGAACGAATCATTTTTATTAAAAAAAAAGTTGAGTTGCCACATATTTTGATGAACAATTTTTTTTCAACAATTTGTTAATAACATTTTGAAATTATTATTATGCAAAATGAATCTTTTCAGTGCCTATAATAAGTATGGATTTTTTCAGATTTTTATAACATTGGGAAGTGTTTGCAATTCCTGCCCGAATTTCTCGAATTTAGGCAAAATGAACACCACTCGCTCCAACCTCCTTAATTGCGGAGAGTAAAGTAGGCAAAGGGGATGAAATGAGAATCGAAGTAACGCGGCCCTGAAAAAAGTCAGATAGCACCGGTAGCCCCTGCGGCGTTGTCTTGTGATCTTGGACCGCAAGGGCGACTGATACACTACGGGCATTAAACTTTCTCACTCGATGATTTTTCGTTTTCGTCCTCTAACTCGTTGCTCTTCTCGTCGAATGTTTCGATAAGCTTCGCAGCGCTCTCGGTTTACGGATACATGGACACACGATCGGCGTTTGCCTGCTGCGGAGGAGCAGTTTGATTACCGTGATACTGTGGAATTGCTACGAGCAATCAGTTAGTAGATTACGTTCCAATGGAGACTTCACCTAGAAAACCATTTTCGAAAACTATTATTGCTATATCAATAGTGTACAATATTTCGAATGTTTTGCCTAATCCTTGTGAATTTTGAAACATTTATTTATTCTCAAATAAATAAAAAAAAGTCTCCCTTCCCGTACTATATTGCAAACGCTGGAAGCAATGATCAACGACATTTAAGTTATCCATAAACAATACACTCACGCACGCGTAAAAAAAGGAAAAAATTTAGAAAACCAAAACCTCCATCACCACTAGCTTAATAAATACCCCACTTGACACCAAAGACTACCTTGGGCTGAAGGACCCCGGTCAATGGCCCATTGGCATTATACTATATGTAATTTGTATCGTTCGAAAATGTCACACCATCACAAGTGTAAAAATCAATGTCAATAAATACTTTTATTACTACTAAAAAAAAGTCTTGAGTTTCGAATGTGTTGAGATACAGTAGAATCGGTTGACCCGTTCGTGATTGGGGGATAAGAAAGCGGATATCCGGTAGGAAATCAAAGACCGGATCGCGTGGCCCGCCGGATCCTTCGCATCGCTCCCGAGTGCTCCCGCTCGGTTCGAATTCGAAAAATCCATTAGCCCCAGCATGCTGGTCAAGAAGATGGGGTTACAAGGTGCGAGAGCTTGCCCAGTTAGAAAGAATACAGAAGGGCAGAGGGTATCCTCCCAGCAACACCATTGACTGGATGCTTCGAACAAGGAGAAACGCATAGAGTGTAAAGAACGAGCGCGAAATAAACAAGAGGAGAATAAGGGAGAGAGTGTGAGAGGGAGAGAGAGAGAGAGACAGTAACGTTACGGGAACACGGTCTCGTTAATGGCTGGCTTAACCGGATTATGAGGAATTAAATTAAGGGAATTGCGTTTGTTTCGGGGACTGGACGCGTTGTTGCTGGGACTCTGTGTCTAGAGACGGTGCTCTCACGAGTTCCAACGAGGAACCGCAAGGGACGGTAACGTGTTCGCTTAATGAGCTCAATCGCGCACGATGAGACCCGAGAAGAGAGAGGAGCATCGAGAGATCCAAGTTACTTTGTCTTCGGGATGACATCGAACCCGCTGTCATTGATGAATCGTATGACCTCGTCACAAGGGCTGAGTAAAATATGAGTCTGTACGTAGCTAAAAAACACTGTAATCTTTCGGAGATGCTTTTTGGGATGTCGTTTGGAAGATCTCTGTTGAAGGCTAGTACATGCTTATTTGAGTGTCGACGTATCTTACGCCGTTACAGCTACAAGAACTCGCGATTTCGATCTCGCTCTCTCATACCTGTACACTTCGTTCGTCTATGTTGCAGTCTCTCTCTTTCTCTCTCACGATCGTACCATACTACTCACGCTGATAAACAGCACTGGACCCGAGGCAGTCACCACGCGTTTACGAACGAGAGCCACGTCGAAGGCCGTCCGACGAAGGAGGCGACGGGCTATGGACGACGACGTCGAGGCGCGGAGGTGAGGTAAGCCGAACCAAGTCGAACGGCGACTAGATTTTCCTGTCAATAAATCAAGTCGATCCACGCGGGGCGGCCTCGGCATTTCTGCGAGAGTCGCCGCTGTCGCTGCCGCCGCCGCCGTCACTACTCCCTGCTTCCTTATTCATACGAGCGAGCGAGCTAAGCTCTCTCGGCAGATCCCAGAAAAAACATCATGCCCAGCTAGCTAGCTTGTCTCTTCGACCGTCCAACCTTTTTTCCATCCTCTATTCTCTATATTATACGTACACCGACAATTTTTCTTTGTGCTTTTGAGCGAGTCAATGCAAGTTGCATTTGTACACAAAATACCTGCCGAAATGATTAAACTCAGTTTCAGTAGCAGAACACTTTATTTTACTCTTCTTGCGCTTTTTATTTTGTTATACGTAACGAGGTTACAGCCTTAGTTTGTTAGCTATCGAAGAGTTGGTATTAAGCCCCATCGTCTCTAATATTAATTATCGTCTTTCCAAGCTCACACAGCTTCGGCGTATCATACGGTGGCGATGGCGAGATCCTCTTCCATCGAAAACCTGAAACAGATATATTTCAGATGTTTATCGATCTTATCGTGGAGTTTCACGCAAATCGCATTAATAAGTACAGACCTCGTACTAATTAGAGACATCAAGAGTCAAGTATGCACTAACTGTCTTGCTTCGGTTAAAATTCCCTGCATTCTCGATAATAGGAAAGAGTAAAGTATACATCGACTATGGCTGTACATTATTACTCGTCGTTATACATAATATACATAGGTGAGTACAGTGATTTACGCGTCGGAAGGCACAATGGATACCGAAGGCACATAGCTACACCGCGGTGGGTACTCGACTAAAGTGAAATAGCGTCGCCATTTAATTGGGACTCTGAGGAGCGGGTTTCTGGCATTAAGTATGATGTTGCGTTGAGTTCAATTAAAATGGAAATTGGGGATGGTCTACCCTAGCTCCTTCCTTTTATCCGACTCGCTCACTCCCATGCAGTGCCACTCGTCTCTCATTCGGCAAGAGCCCTGGCATTCTCTACGTTCTTTGTCCCACTCATTACCATCTTGCTTCGCACTCTTCGCATTCAACCATACAACCCATTCTCTCTCTCTCATCAAATTAATACGTACAAATTACCGAAAGCCCGGCCACGACGAAATCAACAAACTCTACTTAACCAAACTCCCCAAGATTAAAGTGAGATATCGTCGAGGGTCTCATTTTTATAAACGAACTAGGAGGTTGTTGTGGCTCGGGCGCCTTGCGCCCTCGCGGTAAGCTATAAGATTTAAAAAACTTAAAATTTGGATTTCCGGAATTTTTCCGGAAATATGTTACTTCCAATTTAAAAAACAACTCACCGACATTCACAGAATAATATAATAGGGTAATAGTTATCAGAACATGGAACGGAAGTACCTAAAGGGATTTCGAATAATTACGGTCTGGGAAAGTGTCCTCTTTCGCTATTTTCGATGCGTGATTTAATTGTAGCTCTGTAAATAAATATTAGCAATCGGCCGTCTCACCTGAACATTACGGGTGACATGACCACAGTAATAATGGTAGTCAATCAGGGCTAGAGAAGCATCGGGATCGCACAATACGTGTCTTACTATATTTTATGTTGTCTAAATAAATTTAAAAAAAACAGTAATTGCCTCCCTCAAATGTTTCAGATGCCAAACTAAAAAGATAATGGTTTCACTGGCCATACTAACCGGATATTGCGGGCGAGATAGCCACGTAGGCATCTCACCCGGCAATATCCGGGTGATATGGCCACCGCCTGCTGTTGCGTTCAGTAGCCCACCACCACGTGGCCATATCCCCCGAAAAACAAGTGGCCATGTCTCTCGGAAAATGAGTGGCCATATCACCCATTTTCTCGGAAAAATACTCGCTGCTTAAATTTAGGGAAGGAATAAAAAAATAGGTTTATTACGCGCCAATATTTTCTTGAAAGATCCAACTGTAGTGTGCAATGTTGATTTACTAACAAAATTATAATTTAGTATGTCTCTCGAGCGCTAGAAATATACCTCGAGAAATTTCTGGCTACCTCGAAATATGGATTCACCGTTCGTACTGACCCTTGCACGTATAATCTTAAATTTTTTTGCGCAATCGCATTATATCCACATATAGGTACTAAAAACTGTGCAAGCGGCGGCGCCATTCGTTTGTTACGTTAAAAGATATTACGGGTGGCCATCTCACCCTGATTTCCCCTAAGATGACAAAAACTGTATGGGAGAACTGTGTAAGAGTCCTTTAATCGCGTTGGGTTTTCTGTTTACTGATTTTTCCATGGGGTCTGGAAGTTCGTGGATCAGTGGTGCCGTAGGCTCATCGCTCGGCGGAGAAACAGAAGAAAAAAAAAACCGAGAAATGTTCTTGGCTCCAAGTCGGCTGAGGCTAATGAAGCCGAGATTAGAAGAGCGGGATGATCGGGGCGGCGGATGGTCTCGGCGGTAGATATCGGCTCGTAATTAACACTGAAATATCATCGGTAGGGTAGCCGTTAAGGGACGCGGATCCGTGCATGTCGTTCGTCCCAAGCCGAGGGACCGCGTGGCTTTCGTGCTTGCCCTCGGAGAATTCGATCGAGAGACAAGGTGCTCGCCTCTCCGCGCGACGTTTGCAGTTACTACCGCTCGACCAAGCAGTGCCACACCGTTGTCACGTTCGCGCCAAATAAACCGTGCGATCGACTTTGTACACTCTTAATTTAATGGCTAGCTAGTATCATTTCTTCTGATTATTTTTTTATTTATTTTTTTTTTTTTTCAAGTCATCATACAACACTTCTGCGTGCGAAAAAATACTCCATGTCGCTTTCATACCATATCTAAGGTTAACGGGGGTTATGTATTTATCGTTACTACTAGTGAATAACGAAGCTAGTTTCGCGGTATAGCGATTCTGCGGGCGGCAGAAAATGACGAAAGAACCAGGGAGAGTACGCGAGCAGTGGATTCGTTGGTAATAACGATTTGCAGTCGTCGACACTAAAGAACGCTTCTCGGTTGTCTAATGACTATCCTTCAAAGCGTGTACTACCAGGGCAGTTAAATCGGACTAGTCGCCGCCGCTAAATAGCCTACCTCACCACCAGAACAGATTCGAGCTCTCGCTTCGTCTCTTTCTCCATCCTCCCTCCACTGTACACATTGGTGATGGTTGAAAGCTGACCGCTCCCGTTGTTGTGCCCCCTACTGATGATCCCGACGCGTAGAGACTTAATAAGACATCGTGATTCGACGCTTAGTCAGACCCTAAATGATCGGTTAATTGGAGATTAAGCCGTATATAATGGAATTAACGTTGGGTATGATGATGCCGAGGGACTGTATTCTCCTTCTCCTTGGTTCTATTTTTGCGATGGAGCATTTCCGTCAGAGATATATATATAAATGTATCTCGTACTACCGGAGCTGAAGTTCCCTAAAGAGTATCGTGCAGAAATCATACAGCCAGAAATACAAGGCAACGGCGAAGAATAATACAAAAAACTAACAATCTAATGAGAGAGAGAGAGAGAAAAAGAGGGACAGGAAGAGAGCGCTTGTGCGGCCCATCGTATACAGCGGTCGAGAGTGGAGAATCGGCAATGGTGTCGGTGAACGGCCGAGCAAGCATTTAAGCACGCTTGGTGCTTGACCAAGCATTCAAAACAAAAAGAAATACGAAAAGACTTGAACACTTAAGGAAAAGGATAAAGATATTGGGGGATAATATAATGATACGAGGTCGAATGTGCTGCGAGAGGGGTAAACGGAGGACAAACTACGACGGACTATACGGGAAAGCTGAATTACAGGTAGGAAAATTGAAGTTAACGTGGTATAAGAGAAGAGACGAAGATGCGGTGAAATGTTTGTTGCAGAAGATTATACTGTCATCGAAGTCGATAGATCCATACGAGTCGCGCGAGGTTTCACGAGCAGGAGCACGTGCGCGACCGATCGTTTATTAACCGCGGGTTAATTCGCCGTTTAAAGTGAGACAGAATGAGTAGAGTCGTGTGGATTGCGCATTATACAGCAAAATGTTTTCACGATAGGGATTCATTAACCGTCGTTAATTAAGACATTATCACATAATAATGATCTCGGGTGTGTTTTAATGAATGAATGAAACACGCCTCATAAATAATTAATCCGTGGTCGATTAAGCCGTGACCATCGGCCGTGGCTAGGAGCAAGCGGGGCCTAAGCGATCTTCTCGCTGCTACAGCACCTACACGACCGTATACGACGGATCTACAAACGAGGACGGCACGCTTGCTGGTACTCTACTATACTATACTCTCACTAACCCTTGCGACTGCGATGCAGTCCCTAAGTTTGACCCAGTGAAAAAATCGAGCAAACGGGAGAGTGCCAAGCGAATGAAAAAGAATTACACACGTAGAATAGTGTTGCAGCTCGGTAATGCTAACTTTTTATGCTGCCGCTTTTTTTCCAGCTCTTCCTTCGGATATCCCGCGAATATTTTTCGATTCTGCTTTGTCACCTTCCTCCATTGTCTCTTTAATGTATAGGTAGCGCGTAAATTTGCTACTTTGCCGGTACGAGAGTTGACCCGTTCACTTGATCCAGTGTAAACGGTACCACGAATAGATCATTCGCTTTTTAAAACAAAGTTTTGTCAGAAAAGCAGTTAAAACGCGTGGTCCTCGTAGTTACACGTATTTCTGTATTTCTAGAAAATCAAGTACTTTTTTTTTAAAAAGCATGCTTTAGGACATTTCTTACGATATTACAGTTGCGCATAGAGTTGGTGTACTTTCATAGTAGCTCTGCGGAGCATATGTAGATTTTCGGCCGTCGTCGTTCAGCCTCGACCTTCCAAGCGAAGCAAATAAACCCGTTTGACGACGTACAAGTAGTCAAGATGAGACGAGAAGGAGAAGACATACGTGCCGGTGGCTTGGACCAGGTATATCTCGACTTTTAGCGCTGCTGCCAAACGGTATCCAAAGGCCCCGAGGACATCCATGGATCATGCCAGCATCGTCGCAAGAGCTTCGGCATCTCTAGGAGCCAAACCTAATTTCACGCGTATACTTTTTCCACAGAAATACAACAGCGATCGTCTCTACGCAAACTAGTGTAAACTCGTGAACCGATGAAAATCACGAAAAATATGTTAAACGGCCAATGCATTGGCGCTAAGTTTCCGTCTCCTTATTCTCCTCCTCCACTGGGATCTCACACAGCAAAAGCAGCCGTTCTCCGCGCTCTCGGATCTGGTATCGCGATAATGCCTTGCTCCTTTGGTGTCGTGCGACAACAATGCGACAAACGGTTTGCCACCTATCTTACGTCGTCATTACCATACGATCTGCATATTCCCGTGGCGCGGGTGGCTGCGTCGCTGCGGCTCCCACCTCAACAACGTTCGCCTGTAGGAGCGAACAAGCGCCGCACATCCACCCACAGCCAAGAATTTCGCGTCCGCGGCCTCTTTAGACTTATCCGGAGACATGTTTTACCCGCAAAACGATATTCCTAGCATACGTGTATCTATAAATAGATCCATGCGTTAGTATCGTTAAAAGTATTTTGGCCAAAACTGCGGTGGATTGGAGCTGAGCGTAAAACAAATAAAACATTGTGATCCGAAACCACAGTTAGAAATCCATCAATTTTTCTTCGAAAACGGTTTTGTAACTCCTTATCGTGTGTATTTGTTTCTCGTAGAATACGATAAATAACATACTTTCTCCTTGTTCTGTCAGGAAATACCGTTGTTTTTAAATATCGAGAATCGATACTTTTTGCAAAAGCGTAGCGACAAAAATATTTATCACTCGTCATGTCGAGGCTATATCCGATGTAATTTTTCTCC
>OU824206.1:23257-117165 GCA_917499995.1 Ichneumon xanthorius | reverse complement strand
CACTGCACACGCACACGCACACGCACACGCACACGCACACGCACACGCACACGCACACGCACACGCACACGCACACGCACACGCACACGCACACGCACACGCACACGCACACGCACACGCACACGCACACGCACACGCACACGCACACGCACACGCACACGCACACGCACACGCACACGCACACGCACACGCACACGCACACGCACACGCACACGCACACCACACGCACACGCACACGCACACGCACACGCACACGCACACGCACACGCACACGCACACGCACACGCACACGCACACGCACACGCACACGCACACGCACACGCACACGCACACGCACACGCACACGCACACGCACACGCACACGCACACGCACACGCACACGCACACGCACACGCACACGCACACGCACACGCACACGCACACGCACACGCACACGCACACGCACACGCACACGCACACGCACACGCACACGCACACGCACACGCACACGCACACGCACACGCACACGCACACGCACACGCACACGCACACGCACACGCACACGCACACGCACACGCACACGCACACGCACACGCACACGCACACGCACACGCACACGCACACGCACACGCACACGCACACGCACACGCACACGCACACGCACACGCACACGCACACGCACACGCACACGCACACGCACACGCACACGCACACGCACACGCACACGCACACGCACACGCACACGCACACGCACACGCACACGCACACGCACACGCACACGCACACGCACACGCGCACGCGCACGCGCACACGCGCACGCGCACGCGCACGCGCACGCGCACGCGCACGCGCACGCGCACGCGCACGCGCACGCGCACGCGCACGCGCACGCGCACGCGCACGCGCACGCGCACGCGCACGCGCACGCGCACGCGCACGCGCACGCGCACGCGCACGCGCACGCGCACGCGCACGCGCACGCGCACGGCGCACGCGCACGCGCACGCGCACGCGCACGCGCACGCGCACGCGCACGCGCACGCGCACGCGCACGCGCACGCGCACGCGCACGCGCACGCGCACGCGCACGCGCACGCGCACGCGCACGCGCACGCGCACGCACACGCACACGCACACGCACACGCACACGCACACGCACACGCACACGCACACGCACACGCACACGCACACGCACACGCACACGCACACGCACACGCACACGCACACGCACACGCACACGCACACGCACACGCACACGCACACGCACACGCACACGCACACGCACACGCACACGCACACGCACACGCACACGCACACGCACACGCACACGCACACGCACACGCACACGCACACGCACACGCACACGCACACGCACACGCACACGCACACGCACACGCACACGCACACGCACACGCACACGCACACGCACACGCACACGCACACGCACACGCACACGCACACGCACACCTATGGTAAACGTATGTATGCGTATACGCGCATAACGATAGAATGCAAGAGGGAGAGCTCGTCGACAGGAAAAGAGACCGATAGCCGGATAAAAAAAAAGAGATAAAAAGGTGTATAGGACATATAATCTACCTACCTATCACGTGTATAAATGGACCGGACTGCGATCCCGCTCGCCTTCGTCGCGCGCGGAATTACGCAATGAGTCGAAGCCGTTCGGCCGGCTCTCGAGAGCAACTCTCTTTGGACGTTCCCGCGCGGGGACGCGTTCAGCCGTAACCATAACCGCGCACGAAGAAGGTGTCCCGGCCTCGCTTTAGGACTATCCGTGAGTACGACACTCGACGCGCACGACACTCGTATGCGATTAAAAAAAAGAAGAAAAAAAATCCTCGTAATCCTTGTTCAGTTGTTTATAGCCACGCTCGTTATAAAAGTATCTTGGCTTCAAAAACACACGCAAAACGTACTATTTCTCACTCCCGAGATTACCCGCAATGCCAAAACGAAAAGGAAATATTTTAAACGCTTTTACTAATCCGTTATCGCGGTTATATCACATTTTTCACCATCATCGTATCCGACAGTTGGCGTAATTCAAACAATGAGCACTACGATGCGTGCTGGAGAGTGCAATGGAACGGGATCAACGCGAACTTGAGGCAAGGACACGCGAATCGCGGCTAACGAGACGCTGTAGCGAGTCGAGCACTACACAGACTTTCGCAACATCTTCGTCGTCGCGTAACCTCTATGGAGGAATGCGTTTAACGGCTTGACGCCTACGGGACGCCTCTACACCAGCCCCCAGAACCTTGACGAAGAAGAACATTGCGACACGATCCTTCGAATCTCGGCTCGGTGCCAAGTCAAAAGCGACGGCGCATGTTATATACTCCGCGCGTGTGCATTCAGTTTACTCAGGTAGGATATACGCGCGTATGTATGCACCGATTACCACTTAGTTACCTAGCATTACCTGACCCGATCAAGATTAAGGCTAAGAAGAAAGTTCGACGGTAACATTCACCGCAGATGATAATACCCGTTAACAATAAACCGATAGTTTTTATTTAACGAATTAAATGGAAAAAAAATGACATTGGCCTGTGACCGAGTGTATATAGCGTACATAGCTACCGCATCCAGCCAATAGCATGGCTCATAGCACAAGATCAACGACGATTTTCGGCTTTTGGCTTTCATGTCTCGACGATCCTCCTGTTGTTCCTTTCCATTCTTCTTCTCCCATCGACTCACGACTCTTTTTTCCATTTGTTTGTCCCCCACACGTAAAGGATATAAAAGGAACAAACGGACCTTCCGAGATTCCCTGGCCGAGCTAGCACTCGACTGGATCGTAAAGAGACTTTTTCATGTTTCGCGTTTCATACGAGCTTCATCTTGTTACATCTCTTTTCACACGGGAGGAACAGTCATGGGCCAGACTCGTGAGTCCTTAGCTAATTTTAATAAAAGTAACTAGTGTTGAAACTTCTGGAAGATTGAATCCCACCTCCGATCGAAAGAGCGCAGTCTCCGATGGCCGAACGGACCCCGAGGGCCGAGGCACGTACATATATACCCAACAACGCGCCGTAACTCAGACGCGAGACGAGAAAATCGAGCAAAGGCGGGCGGACCCGACGCTCGACGTCGGCAGTAGCAGCGGCAGGCCGGCCGAGGGTGGCGTTCAAGGAAAAACAAGAACAAAACCGCCGAGAGAACGATACAAGGGGCAAGAAGGAAAGAGTAGAGTCGGGGAGAGAGACTCGGAGGAACCGATGCCGCTGGCGTTCTCGCCGTCGTCACGTTCACCCCGGAATAAAATGGCGCGGCCAGGAATTTCGCTGAGGGCTGTAAATATTATTAAGTGACTATTCGGGAGCTTTGATATCGGCCTATTCAAAGCACTTCTCCCACTTCACTCGTCGCACTTTTAATTAGAAAATTTATTTTGTTGACTCGTAATATTTTGTTTTACATATGCAGTTATACTTATGCTCATACAGAGGCTGTGACACGAGAGTGATCCGTGAGATGAGCGCGGTGGAACGACGTAGCGGAACAAGTATTGGACACAGCGTGCCTATTCGCACGGCTAAATGCTACCGGTCGCGCGAGTGAACCACAAACCGCAGCGTTTAAACACGTCGGTGCATATTACATACCGGTGGACTCGATACACTGTCATAACCTTCGATAGTCGGAAACATCGCGAGATCTACACGGCAGTCGTGTATAGCTGGTGAACCAAGTCGAAACAGAAGTAATAGTCTGCAAGTTCATTTTAGCCAGTCAATCCGCGCTCTCGATTCTCGCAAAACTGTACACGATCAAGTTCTGTCCAGAGAATACGAAAAAAAAAATCGTAAATGCTCCGTCGCTCGTTCAGTCGACGCCGGCGGTGTGTTCGCCAAACGGGTTCGTACCGACATTATAGACACGTGCTCCCTGCGAAAGCGTGTCCGTGACACGCCAGCAGCATCTAACGTTGTAATTTCACATACGAGGGGGGAGACTGGTTCTTTCGCGAGTTTGTAATCAGCACGCGAACCACCATTCCGTCGGGTTAAACTGCCTAGGAGAAGCTCTTCTTTTTCTCGGAAGTTGCAGAAAACTGGCCCGCATAAGTGTCTATCAACTCATCCATCTTCGAGGCCAAGCTCAACTCCAACATATACATTTTTCCCAATATAAACGGGTGAAAATTAATATACGCAACGTTCGATACAATATTGGTGAGGATTCACCGAGAAAAGTACTTTGACGCAACAAAAGGGTGTCGGAGACGAAGAGTTTAGAGGGACACAGGAAGGCGCGGTATTTCGTAGGGCCTGCGTGAACCACCGAGCAACGACGTTTCAGCTCCGAACGGGCCTACGGATGGACGTTCGTATGAAGGGAGGGAGCCACGGTAGATCGGTCCTGTCGGACCCTGAGGGGCCGAGGGATCTGAGGCAGACGCGCGCGAGAGAGGCACGAGGGGAGAGGAAAGACAGGTGATGTCGGGCCCCGAAGCCCGAGGCCCGGACGCACCGCACGTTTACGCGCTCGTTTCTTATATATACCAATAATATACACTAGCGCACGAGAATACGAGAGGAGACTCTCACGCAAAGACAGGCATCTCGCCGTCGCCGTCGGAAGGAAATTAAGTATTAGAAATCCAAGTTACCACTTGTAATCGTATCTACGAACATCATTTGATGCACACAAAAAAGTTATACAAGGTGTAAGCTTAAATTATTTTCTATTTTTACATATTATTAAAAGATAGACGATACAGGATATCCGGAAATCGGTGCAAGCGTTACTACATAAACGACCCAATAATCGAACAGTTCGAAGCAGTAAGGTTAGCCAGGTTTCTACGTACATATCTTATCTTCACGGTTGTTTCGCAACACTGAAGTAAAGATAACATTTCATTGATCTAATTAATAAATGGCAAAGAAATTCTTTTAGTTAATATAAAATAGATGAGTTCGTACAACAGAATTCTCGAAAATTGTGAGTGTCGGGACAGTGTCCGAATACAGAAACGTACCGAAATCTGGTATATTTGGACTCTCTTGTTATTTTAATAAACATCAAGAAAAAATATGTATCTATGTGTTATTTATCGATGTGTTTTAGAAATTAGAAATTATCAGTTTGACATTGGTTTCAGTTATCTTCACAAAAAAATTTGTTGTTGTCCAATTAATAACTGCCGGGATTTGGGGATGATCTTAACCGTCCGAGCATTGGTACCTTTACCGTAAGCCTGTTCCACAAGCGCGCGACCTCGCTGCTGATCGACCAATGCTTTTTGACAATGAAACGACATACCCGTCAACCTTTGCTATCGGTGTACTGAGATCCTTCAAATTTTGGGACGATCAAGAGCTATCATTTGCGGATAAATGTTGCTCTCGCTAATCAATGCCACAGTGGAGTTATATTTAATAATCTGATGGAAGTCGAGAATTTTGAATGTGACGGAGTTCCTGAACGTCTGATCCGTTCCAGCGTCCGTTGTAAATTTTTTATTGTGTTCCTGAAATAATTGAAAGCATAAAGTGATAAGACAACGTCCGCTGAAAAATTGATACCTTAAAAATAATCGATTTCATAGATGCTACGTGTCGATACTTAAACTTTAATCACTGTATCGGTGGGCAATTGAATCCGTAACAGTACATAGCACGTGGTACACAAGTGAAACAGGCTCAATTTGAGCCAGCAGCTGAGTGCATTTATGTCCGTGACATCCTGGTATGAAATATACACGTGTGGCAAGGTGCCGTCTTGACCGAAGAACGCGTTGCAACGTGGGACGCGACAGAGCTCGCGAGGCTGCCTTGCCGCTGGCACCGTTGCTGCTGGCATCGACAAACACAATACCCATTCATTTACATGTGCATACAAACAGCGAGACTCGAATTATACGCGCGGCGAAGCCATGAGCCACCGCGACTCTCTTGGCTGGAGGATAGCAGTACACACTGCATAAAATGAAGGCGAGCCGTGTCGAGGCGACCCGAGGAAAGAGAGGTACGAGATATAGGAAGGATGGGGGCACGATGTTGCACCGGTGGGTCCTGTCGTATTCGCCCATAAGTGACAAATGTCTAATATGTCGTAATAGTTTAATAGTTGGATTCCTTCGACGGGGTACGTAATAAAAAAAAAACGTTTCTTCAATGATGCTATATATATAATGATGTATCGTAAATAACGCAGTCCAAGTCGAGAGCATAGCTAGATGATAGTGAACAAAGATATGAACGATAGAACCTTTGGACACATAAATACCAGAATGTGTTCGTGAAAGCAAGTGGTGTACGATCCAAGTTTAAACAAGTTCGTTCACCGATCAGAAACCATGCCAAGATGGAACGCAGAAGCTACAGGGATCGACTCATCTCGTCATTTCAGCCGGGCGGGAATTCGACGACTCTGACATGAAATCTCGCCTTTCGAGATCGTAACATCACGATAAATATATCACCATTATTTTGGACGTACAAATTATATCAATGGTTATCAATAGTTATCCTTGAGTGTATATTAAAGCGAACCATGACTACGATTAGCTTATTGCTCGATGTGTATCATCGAGCAAAAGTAACGAGCAGGTGAGTGAGGGATTTTGATTTTAGTATAATCAAATGCAGATACGTGGTTTAGCAAAAAAATCACAAACGGGCGATGCAAGAGGTTCTCTTTTTTTTCTTTAACCACGTCTCATTCGACCAATTATTGATTTTTTTCTTGTAAAATTGATCCTGTTTACAATATAACTGAAGCATAATCGCGCCTTCTCTCTACAGTAAGGCTTGTCACGCAAATGGAAACGATCAATCGATCTATGGCCATTGAAAAATAAAAGGACTATCTCCTACAATGCGTATTCACACGTTGAATAAAAGTGTAGGTGCGAATACGATTACATTAACCTATGCACAGATTCGTAACAATATAATACACAGCTGGTCAAAGTAGTAGCATCCATCTTTCTCGATTTCTCTTGTATACCACCCAGACGACGACGGTATACAGCTTGCGTCACAACGGTGCACCACGTCGTATAAAGTTGCCATCATGCATTCCGTTCTCGCGTTGTGTGTTCATTCATAGTGAGCGGCAGTGAATGGCGGTGTTGGATGCGTATAGCGACTTGGGAGTAAACCGTGCGCGCGAGTAGCGCCGTCGTGGACCACGGTTATTCACACCGCACGATTCAGCGTGCGTACCTTTAATTGCTCGCATGCTCGAAAAAAAAAATTAGACAATCAATGGCATTGCATTAAGAAATGGGCAACACGCGCGGTTTACTCAAAGAGAATCGCATGTACAAAGAGCCTTGAGGTAATAGGTGATAGCCCTAATTACCAAATATAACAGCAAGTCGCCGCATACAATAAAATATATGAGCATGTGATACCAATAATTATATCGCGGTGAGAAAAGAAATGGTAGCATTCTACATTATCGCGGGAAATCGGTCCAACCCGAAATTCGATACAGGATTCTGTTATACCAACGCCAAGGCCCCGTAGGATCGTGGGGACCCCGTTTTCCTTTTTTCCAGGTGAGAGGCTGCAGTAGCCGCCTCTCGCCTTTACCCTCCGAGATCACTACTGAGGGTAGAAGCATGTGCAGAGACCCTTTAGGTTTCTCGATTCGCAAAATGACGTTATCGATCTTCGAGCATAGTCAAACTTTCGGGCACATGTAACGTTCAAAGATGTCGCTTCTATATTAAGAAAGAAAATAAAACTACACTCGGTGAATATAGCGCAATTATAAGGTCAACGGTGGAAGGAGACACGCTTGGGTCAAAGCCTCGATCCCACAACGAATACCAATACTATCAATTGAATTGAATGTTTGTACTTATTTTATTCCGACTTCCTTTCCCACTTATAAACTATAAGGCCTCTGTCTCCGATGCAACGCAATGTGCAGCGTTGACTACTTGACCCAGTCTCTCGGTTTGAGCTGACTTGACACCCTGGCGCTCCTGACCTCGCCCTTGCAAACTCGGAACAACGTAATAAAAAAGCCGCGCTATAAGACAGTGGGTCCGTGGCACTCAGATTACCCAGATAACTTTAACCGAGTCTCGGACTGACCGCCCATCATTCATCAAGCCGCGCGCCACCGCTGGCACACTGCTCTTTCCCGGCCACATACAACCCGCCAACTCCCCATGCACAGATCTCTCTTCTTCTTCTTCTTCTTCTTCTTCTTCTTCTTCTTCTTCTTCTTCTTCTTCTTCTTCTTCTTTTCATCCTTCGACTTGTTTCGCCGGTTACTCTACCGAAGAAAGAAAGAAGAGAGAGAGAGAGAGAGAGAGAGAGAGAGAGAGAGAGAGAGAGAGAGAGAGAGAGAGAGAGAGAGAGAGAGAGAGAGAGAGAGAGAGAGACCGCGACCGCGACCGCTTTCGTGTTTGTACCTGGACAGACGGCGCACTGCTCACGTTCCTTTGCACGCGATAACGGATAAGCGAGACGAGCTACTTCGCTCATATGAATGAACCAGCCGCGGGCTCTCATCAGCTTTATGGCACGCATTACAGAACGAATGCGAGACTAATCGAAATTCTATATACAAGTCCGATCCATATAAAGAATGAAAATACTATATAGAGTTTAACACTTTTCAAACGATATTGTGGAGAAAGTAAGAACAGACTCCGAGATCGAGGACCGAAAATAAGAAAAACTAAGTACGGTAGAAGCAGAGACGATCCGACCAATTGCCTCCAATATTGTGACGCGGTTTAGCGTGACAGCTCAAGCTCGGATTTGCATCAGATTTACATAATTTTTCGTTGCACTAGCGCATTCCGTAATGCTTTTTGGTGATGCTGTATTACGTAAATCTCGATGTACAATTATACGATTAGTTATTTCGTGAAATGAACAACTTTTATAATATCGGTGTCCGTGGAAGATACATTTTTTTCGGATAGATGTAGCTAGTAGAATCATTTGTTTAAAAAATGCTGGTCGCGACTCACCGGCAGCCAGTGAACGATCCAATCATATGCGGATGGAGTCGGTCGAGTAGTCAGCCAGCATCAGCAACAACAAGCAGCAGCAGGAGAAACAGCAGTGATTCTCGACTCGTCTCAGAGTGGCGCGAGGGGAGTAAAGGAGGAAATTTTTTTTCACTTCGTGTATGTGTTCACTCTCGTAGTCTCTCTTTCCGAAGCGTTCGCTGCTCTCCTCACCGCTGAAGACGATGGTAGAGAGCCTAAAGCATGGACCCGTGCGGCCCACGCGCGCTTGTAGGACGGCTCTTGGCCGGCGGCCACTCCGCTACGTCCGTTCTCGCTCGCTTCTCGGCGAGCCGTCGCTCCTCGAGCTCTCTCGCGGGTCGCACAACTGGTTTTTTAAACGCGGCCCCGACGACGATGGCTACACTCCATTCTTCTCGGTCCTTTTTCACTGTTCTTTATAATCGCCAGTCCGTACTTCGTCCGGGGGACTCTACTCGAACCCGAAGCGAGCGAACGAACGAGCCAACTTGTGCTTGGCTTCGTGACTCTAGCCATAAGCATTCTGCGCCGATCCTAATTTCAACTCTTTATATATACCTACGTAAACGTATCGCTCTTTTGCATCCGTGTGCAATAGTTTTCACGATCGATTCGTATATCAGCTGTACGGTTCAGGCCTAAAACAAATATTTGGATATTACATTTCGTAATACATGTATAGTGTGACATCGGAAAAAAAATCAGCCACGAATATTCGTGCACACCTAGTGGAATTCGCGAAACGAGATACTCTCAACCAGCTCCACTGGTGGACGACGAATCTTTGGAGAACAGAACGAAATTCCGGGTAGTCCGCCCCGACGGGCCGAAACAGTGAACAGAGGCCAATGGAGAGAAGGAACGCAACAGTCGTTCTTTTGCGTAGAGGCTCTCATACCAAAGTAGGCTCGACTGGTGAAACACGTCGGACAGACAAATGGCAAATGAATATTTCGAAGTAGAGATAAAAAAAAAATAATGTTTGGCTTTCGGCGTCTCGATCGCAAGTACTGTCAGACACTTTTTTTTTCGCTTGTAATGCCGAATAAAAATGATACGATGCCGACGCTGATGTATTACCGGTGGTTAACTCGCTGTCGAGCCGTTCGTCGGGTGTACGTCGGTTGCATCCGCAAAAGGGGAATTAGTGGTCTATTCAATTATTGTAATTTACTTCACAAACACAAACAGTACAGTCCTGGGAAGCTGAATTGTAAGGGGTGTGCGTAGCGTGAGTCGAGCAGAATGCGGCATCGTTGCTCAGTCGTCTACGCGCTTTCCGAAACTCCCCTCAGAATTTTCCGTTTACTCACGAGAGAGCCATATAGCGGTAGGTAGAACATACGTACGAAAACGGGAGAGCTAAGCCGCAATGCTCTGCTTATGCGAACTGTTCTGGTACGCTGGAACGAGGGTTGAGGGAGAGGGAGGTGGAGGCGGCTGGGTGAAAGGAGAGTACGAGATAACAAGAGAGCGTATACCACGGGGCTGACGGTTGCGTATAGAGGCGCGTGTACTCACCAGCTCCGGATAGCGGACACAGAAAACGGCAGATTCGGGATTCCGCGTTGTTTGCACGTGGCACTGGCGAAATAAACAGCGATGAATAGCCCCTCGTCGAACTTCATGGTGTACCCTAGTGGGAAACGCTCTTGGTCTGTACGTAGACGAGTTTAGCTACTCGTGCTTCCAGCGATACGTGACACGTACTGTAGGTACGTACATTCGGACGGAGGGGTCGATCACTTTTGCCGTCACAGTAGCTGTCCCAATCACAATCAATTCTGAAGCGGGAGCTTCGGAAGGCTTCGAACTCTCACGATTTAATTGAACCAGCTGGAAAGAATTCGATCTTACATAACAAATAAGATGAGAAATTTAATTTTTTTTCTCACGTTAAAGATTACTTTATTTTTATTCGTAGGTATTATGTGTAGTACGCACCCGTTGAATCCTATAGACAACCGGGAGCCGGCTGTACGTATAGTGCCAATAAAATATGCACATCGGATACTCGCGAATCTCCATATCGATCTGACTGGCTTGGCTCACGGTAAGAGAATCTTTCTTGAATATATGTCGACACAGTATATCCAAGAGGTTACTTTACGTTTCTCCACCGGGCTGAGAGAGGAGAGGAACGGATTTAAAAAAAAAACCGTTGGTCCTCGGGATCCGAAGGACCACGGCGAGTGAGAGAGAGAGTGAGAGAGAGAGAGAGAGAGAGAGAGAGAGAGAGAGAGAGAGAGAGAGAGAGAGAGAGAGGAGAGAGAGAGAGAGAGAGAGAGAGAGAGAGAGAGAGAGAGAGAGGAGAGAGAGAGAGAGAGAGAGAGAGAGAGAGAGAGGGCGATTCCAACGAAATGGTTTTTCATCCAAGCGAGTCCTTCGGGCAGGCACGTTCATTCACGCATTCACCGATCGAAGAATGATCGATATGCATATGAGGCCACGTACACGCGTGGCACGTGCTCTTTTTTTTTTTTCTTCTTCAACACCCTGCCGTTTTTTCGGTTGGAGCCTCGTTTGAATAGCACAGAGTAAAATTATTTCCCTAAACGGTTCCGGGCTGCAGGTCAGGTATTCTGAATATTGCATAATAAAAGAAACGCATTAATTCAGCTAGCTCTCTACAGCATCGGCGTACGTGTGCATCCGTACTGTGGGTTTACCAACTATATTTTTCGAGACGATGCCGGGTTATGTTGTAGAGGGGTCGTCGATGGCGATACTTGGCTCGCCGTCCTAGGCGCTCCGGGGAACCCAAGTGTGGGTACACAAGGGTGCATACAACAGGATGCGAAGTGCAAGAAGGGCACCCTGTGCCCTACCTGCTCTACCTGTTTTATTGGTGTCAGAGACCTCTAAGCCACGGGCGAGGGTTGCCAGGAGCAGAAAGAAGGGAAAAGAGGGTTTCCTCGTGAAGCCAGCATACATTTGTGAGTGGAACGCAGGCGTTCCTCCGCGTACGGTTTAAAAAAATGCGGATCATCAGATCTGGTACGTCGCAGAATCAAGTACCTCCCATTGACTGGACCTCTAGTTTTCTTCTTGTCTTTATTATACTCTCTCGGCAACAAATGAATGAAGAACCTTGTCTCTTTTTCAGAATACACATCACAGCGTTATCGTGATTTCGTTACGTTTACTCCGAAATTGTATTCGATTCTATCACGGAAGTTAAAGCGATCGACAACTCGTACCTTCGAGATTATAAGAATTCAACGGGAATATAACTTGAAAATAAATAAATGGAGACTGGAAAGACGTAGTTCGAGATGAGCAGAGATGCGAGCGAGCCACGCGAGCGCCCACATTCCAGTGAACGGGGCGCGCGGTAGTAGCCTCGAGGGCTCTAACCGTTAACGCACACACGCACTTACGCCTTGAGGACAATTTATTAGATAGCCCGGGATAAACGGCAATGCTAATAACCCGGCCGGCGGCCCGAGAGACTGCTCCTCGGTCGTCCATCGTCGGCCGGACAAGGAGATGCGCTGCTAGCCTGGTCGATGAGAAAAACCTGAAAGCCTCCGATAAGCCTGCGCGAGTCGACCTCTTTGCGTTTCCGGGTCTCTCCAGCAATTTAGAAGATATCGGAAGGGAAATGAGCTGATCCTATATAGCATATGCTCCTATATAAGAGCATATACGTACTGTCAAACATAATCACAACGCCGGCTCGGTAGGTCCCCTTTTATCGACCGATGTTGTATAAATATATTTCCAAAGTCTTGAGAAACTTCAAACTGAAAAACATTCTTTTACAAATCTTGATGTCTCCACGAGGCAGGTGAAACAGCTCGAGACTTTACCGTAACTCCGGCGAACTAGTCTCAGACGGTACGAGTCGAGAGGTCAAGGAACCACCCATTCATTCGTTAAATGTGAAAGTCGCGATGGTCCAGCTTGATTTATTTACATAAACGTTGTGGTTCTCGCTCTGGACACGAGACTGCCAAAATCCTGGAATGTAAACTTGGAAAAAATAAAATAAAAATCGTGATCAAGGCACGAGGTGGTAAATTCCATTGAAGATCTTTCTCGCCGTCTCGTTACGTAGGAAGTGGCTGGGTGTCAGTGTGTGTGTGGGTCTTGAAAAGAACGGTAAATCGATACTAGAATATTATCATGTGTGGGAGAAAGAGTATGAGCAGTCAAAAAGGTCGGGGCTTCTGATACTCATCCAGTGATGCCAACCCTACAATGCAACGTCGTTTATACATGCTAAAGAGCTGTTGGAAAAAAGTTTCGAGCGGAAGGTGTTTCTCAAATTTCAAAAAAATGTTATGTGCGTTCCCGTTGCACCTATGATACACCAGCCATACGGGACGTATGTAGTCTCCCCCGGGAGACACGAGTATATATATCCCAGAACTTGAAAACGGCAAGCTGCAGCCCTCTTGGCGGGGTACCTATCTGGCTTCACAAGTAAGTAGCGTATATCAACGAGTGGTCGATTAGTGTCGATTATTGGTCATTCAATTGCACCAAAGCTCACGTCCAAGTAATATATCAAGCGGCAAAGCGCAAAGATACGTCTCACCTTTCGGCCAGACCCGGTCATCGCTCGTGACCTGTGCGCTTCCCGCTCATACAACGCAGAGGTAACAGGTTCACTGTTGTTATTAGCATAATCGTCATGAGGCATGCAGCCCCCGATGAATTATTTATCTGTCGGAAGGTGTGTCCGGGTGTAAAAAAAACCTGCGCGAACGTAGCCAAGTAAGGGGGGGGGGCGAAGAAGTGGAAAAAAATTAAGAAAAAAAAGCCTAAGCTGAGCGAGAGAAACAAACAAGTGTACGGACGTAGCACTACACAGCACTATACAGTCGAGTCCTTTTCTTCGGCTGCTGCTTGCGCTCGTGGCTGACTGACTGGCTGCTGCTGGCCAACGA
The DNA here is from genome assembly GCA_917499995.1 of Ichneumon xanthorius. NCBI lineage: Eukaryota > Metazoa > Arthropoda > Insecta > Hymenoptera > Ichneumonidae > Ichneumon > Ichneumon xanthorius. The sequence continues at coordinate 103,290 of OU824206.1, read as the reverse complement.
GAAAAGAAGATGTGAGGATTCGCTCTCTTGTTCGAATCGTTCCGAGCCTCTTTCTCTCTCTCTCTCTCTCTCTCTCTTTGTGGTATGGTGATGGCGCGCGCCGGCATTCTGGACATTTGCATATTACGTCTGAGCCTCTTGCGACGACGTTAGGTAGCGGTCCTACCCGCGGTGCATTACATTAATTTTTGATCCTACGCGAAACACGAGGACTACTGACCCTAACCATCGCAACTATACGCTTATAAAATTATGCCGTCAATTATGGCACGCGTTAGACCTGTTCTTGCCACGTGCTTCGACGACCTCGTATTACAAATCACCGAATTAATAATAAATTTAACAAAAAAAAAAGCAGCCATACGTTCTTTTTAATTCTCTGCTTCAATACAGTATTTCACGAAAAAATCTCAGTTCGACGGTTAAACTTTCTTTTTTTAACCCGACATTTTCGCGCGTAGTCGTCTGAACGTATCTCTCCTATACAAGAATTAAATTCCCCAAGAGGCAAAAGTTCTACACGCGGTTCCTTTTAAATGAACCATGAGTGACGATCGCTTTCCCGCCCATTAATAACCGAATACCGATCAGCTGACTGCCCCGGAGGAATCCGTTAAAATCCAACGATATTCTTGCATAACGGTCGGTACGATAATCAATGAGCCAACAGAGCCTTTAAAATCCTTGGGAAGCAAAAAGAATTTTCAGCTCTGAAGACGAGTGAAGACTAGAATAGGGTTGATCCAGCGTCCGGAGAGTATACGATGAGAGCGAGCGTATTTCGCCACAAAAAAGGACCTGGAGGGGAAAGGATACTGATAGGCAAAGCAGCGAGCAGCAAAAGTTTCCCACAGTCTCTTCGCTGGTGGTGACGATAGTTGACTGTGCCACCTTGCCGGCATGTCAGTAGCACGGTGGCTGGGCAAGCCTTTATTATAAATCTCCGATCATCGGAATAGGGACAACAGGCGGCAAGAAGGGGGGGGATATACGGCTCGGGATGTTTGAATAGGAAGAGCGCAGGTAATGTGGGCCCATTTGAATATACCTGGTCCTGCTCATTCCAGCGGCCGGTCGTTGCATATATTTAAATTCAGGGGTGGCTCGGGGTCCGCAACCCTTGCTTCCTTCCTTCCTTCCTCGCGCTATCCTACTCTGACTGTCCCGCTCCCTCCCTATGTACTTCCGATCTGGAACAATAAGGGGGACAGAAGGGTTGCCGTAGGCAGGAAGGAGAAAGGTACGTCGGCCAAGCGGGATGGAAACCCGGTCCCTCCGCCGCCCCGCCACAGGTAAAGGCGCGATTTTGCATAGATCTCAATACGTTACGTGCTCTCCTCCCCTTCGCAGTGTCCTTCTTGCCGCACCGTTTCCTTTTTTTACCGCGTTACTCGGCCAGCATTTAAAGATCCAGGTATAGACCAGACGGTGTCATCCTCATGGGAAAGTATATGCAAACGCATTGTGACCCCGCAATCGCGTCGCTAGCGGACATATCGGGTGTGGGGTTGGAAGATCACACCCCTGAGATAGATGGTCTTTGCTCGTCCATGGCTCACAATTCCCAACCCTTACATTTTGCGGATCCCCCCACTATATCCCATCTCGCCGAACCTTGTCCTCACCATCATTCTCTTTTCGCTTCCATCTTACACTCTCTCTACTGTGTACCTATATGCATACGTAAAAAACTTCTCTCTTTCTCTTTCTCTCTCTCTCTCCCTCTCTCTCTCTCTCTCTCTCTCTCTCTCTCTCTCTCTCTCTCTCTCTCTCTCTCTCTCTCGCTCTCCTCACGTGTCTGGAGTCTCTCGATGACGACTGCGTTATATTCTTACACCAATGGCGGCCGTAAGAGGAAGAGTGGCAGTATGGTTTAAGAGACGAGCAACGAGAGAAGCGTAGAAAGACGAAAGAGAGAGAACGAGAGAAAGCGGAAGAGAGAGAGGGAGAGGGGGGGGGTGAGAGAGAGAGAGAGAGAGAGAGAGAGAGAGAGAGAGAGAGAGAGAGAGAGAGAGAGAGAGAGAGGGGAGAGAATTCTATTGTTAAGCAAAAGAAGCAACCGCCATCGAAAAGCAACCAAGTTTCTCGACATGCCCGACGCACACATTTTTTTCAACCGTCTTTTTTTGTCGTTTCTTTGCTCTGACGTTTATCTGACCTTTTTTTTTTTCTCTCTCTCTCTCGGTGCTGAGTACGTTACGAGAGATACGAGCATCAACGTTGAACCCACTTTCCGTGTAGTTACAATTCACCATGAATTTGTGGAGGAAATGAAACATTAGTTGTATATTTTTATATGGCCTATGGCGAAGATAGTATTCAAGGCTAAGGCGACCGTTCCAAAAAAATCTAGCGAAAGAAAATGCATCGTCGGTTTATCGGCAAGCGAAATAAAAACTCTTGATATAACAAACTAATTTTTCAATCTTAAGAAAAACAATTAGCTGGATATGTTTAAGAAGCCTGTAGCCTGTGAGGTTGAGGCGATGATCGTGAATGAAATAATAAATGAAGTCAAGCGAAATCACGATGTATGACGTGGCGCGCGTGTCCGTTGCTAATTATCATCCGTAGTCTAACCAGTAGAAGCAGCAGCAGACACGATCCTTCGGCACCTCGTAAAATTTAAATAACCTTACTCTCGTCTCATCCTCATCTTTATTAGCCCACGTGGAAGTATAAGTAGAAGATGAGAGCGCAGACGATAAAAAAAACGCGAGATTATGCGCGAAGCTCGCGTAACGAATGGCTTGTGAGATCAAGCAACAGCAGCAGCAGTACCAGCAAGTGCGCGCACCAGTGAACTAGTCTATAACGCGTGCGCAGGTGCAACAGGCGGGAGAAGAACCAAGGGAGTTAGGTAGCGCAGTCTAGCATCAACCCGGCACCTCGAGTCCGTTGCACCTGATGAAATTGAAATAAACGCCGTCAACTCATTTTCATTCTCATTAGTATACAGAGAACAAGTGGGCCAGTAGCTTCCTACGAGGATATAACCAGCGGGGCTATGGTAGTATAGTACATCTCGCTCACATACGTACGCGAACCCGGGGAATCCCGCATACCATTAAAACCTTTCAAGCCGTGACTGCAGAGGTTTCCCGCTCTCGGACGAGCCGCCGCCGCGTCTTACCACATCCACCATCGACTGAGTTGCTTTAAGCTTCGGACACTCCAATCAGGTCGTGAGGGGATTCCATGTGGATACTTATGCTCATTAACGGGCGCCTTCGACTCCAAGAATTTTCTCATCCTTTTTTTCCTTTCAAAGGGAGCAAAAAAACATTGCGTGCTCAAAATTCTCGCCATCCTTTCGCAGCTTCCTCTTTCACTCACCGTTTCAATATCTATCTCTAGTCTCTCGGTGTCGCGTGCCACCGACAAACCTGCGCCAGTCATGAAATAAGTATACGAGAGAACGACGCTTGCTCGCGTACATATTCATGGACCCCAGGCGGTGCATAATGTTAATTATTCTACGATTCGTTTCTACATAAGAATTAAGCGACGATCCGGCCACTGATCCCGTCATTCAAGCTTCACCACATACGGGAAGAAATAACATCGCTGCTTTTTATTGCATTGTGAACAATAATGCACAATTTTTGTAGCTAATTTTTTTTAAACTCTATAACCACCGCTTGAGATGCAAATTTAACAGCTAATTGTTTATTATAATCTAACAATCGAAGTCGGTAAGCTGTTCGTGATTATAATTACAAAACATCTACGCGTATGACATTTGTTTAATGAAAAAATGCTATGGTAATCATCGAGCTAGGGTTTTGTGTGTACGGGGACCATAGAGCGATCACGGGAACACGATTCTTCTTGATCATATGTTGTTTCTTTTGCAGTACTCTCTCTCTCATCAATCAATCAATCTGCGTGCTATGTGCGTAGCCTCGATCCTGCTACCATACCACCAGCTATCATCAACGATGTTACAATTCCTATCGTCCATGAAGCTTGTAACCTAGGGGTCCACCTGTCAGCCAATCTCTCCTGGACTAAACATACTTCCCATATCTCTCAAAAAGTCCATGGATCACTCCACAAATTAAAATATCATAAGAACTCGCTATCTAGCACGCTCCGTATCAAACTCGTCTCGACACTTATATTCCCGCACCTGGACTATTGCTGTGTCGTTTACCATAATCTTACTGATGAATTGAACACGAGGCTTCAGCGTCTCGTAAACATGTGTATTCGCTTTATTTTCAATCTTCGTCGCGATGTCCACATTACCCCCTATCGTCACCAGCTGTGTTGGCTCTCCGTTAAGAATCGGCGGTACTATTTCTTAGGGATTCAAGTCTACCGTATCCTTAATTCTCAATCGCCGTCATACATATGCGAACTCTTTACGCGTCGTCCAATTGATCCCCCCAGACCGACTCGTCACCCTCAGCAAACTCCCACTTTCGGTATCCCACTCCATCGTACTACTGCTTACCACAATGCGTTTCATCTTTCGGCGATCTACCTCTGGCACTCCCTTCCGCAGCTAGTCGTCTCATCACCTTCTCTCCCTATATTTTTGACCATCTTTTTCAGTCCGAGGTGGACCAATTACGTCAAATATAATTTGCGATCTTTCATCCCTGTTATTTTTATTTATATTCTATTTGAATCTATTTGAGTCACTGAGTGACAGTTCCTTTCTTCATAACCATTTTTATTATTTCTACTGTATCAATTATTTCTACTATTACCATTATCTCTACTATTACCTATCTTAGTTTGCTATTTAGCCTTAAGTTATTAGTTGTAAGCGTTATCTATTATTATCATTTATTTTATCTACTCATATTGTACTCACATTCTTCTGTTTCTACCTTTAGTTTTACGTACTGCTGTTCACCATGCTATTTGAAACTTTGCCCCACAGTTTACTAGGGCATAATAAAATCAATCAATCAATCAATCAATCTCTTTTCCTTATAGGTTGTGTATAGCGAAGAGGAGTTAAAACCGGAAGGCAAGCGAAAATACCCCACTACGTTGAACGTCGCGACTCGTGAACGTATAAGCACGTGTGAGACGGTAAAACACCGAGAAATATTAACAGAAGCGCGCATTCTCATTGCGAAAGCTTCTCGCAGGATGCCAACTCGCGTCCTGGCAAATTTAATTGAAACGATACTTCTCACTGTAGTTTTAATGCGTGGCAGTTTGGTGGGCTGTTTAGTTGTTGGAAAATATATATATATATATATATATCTGGCTGACCAGGCGTCGGGATATTGAACACGTACAAAATCAGCTTGGATTCAACAATGCAAAATATTTGAATAATCGGTGAAATCGATTTTTTACACAGACGCGGCAGGTACAGCAGACAGTCTCTAGTCACAAGGTTTGTAATATACGCGACTCTTGATGGACTTTAATATCTGCGGATCTATGGTTGAGGAGCTAAAATCAATGATCGCACTGTTGCCCCACGCCCTCGCATAACATGTATTTCGTTCGAAAGACTTGTCTCTTGACACTCTCGTAGTCGACAACGCGTGAAACCTTCACCAACTACGATAATCTAGAATAGAAAGGACATTCCCGCACGGAGGGACCCTCTTACCTCTTAGTTACTAGTAGAATATCTGTTGATTCATTCATTAAATTAATAGCTTGGCATAATATCGGTATCGAGAGTGTAAATCTGTAAGTATGCCGAGCTTGATAGGCATAGGGTAAGTTTCTCGGATAGCAGAGATTTCGTTAATGACGACGTAAGCTCATTCGGAGAAACTCGGCGAAGATTCTAATTCTATAACGGGTACCTAGCCAAAATGTAAACGAGTGGTCATAATTTGAACAACAGCAACGGCTGCATATTGTTTGCCTAACTATTTTGAAGATCTTCCCGCGTAAGCTTCAACGTCTTGGCGTTTCATCTTGCTTGGTTAAAAAATTATATAAAATTAACACTTAACAAATTAAACAAATCTGTGTGGCGTGGAAGATGAGAGGACGAGCGACGGAGATCGCGTGGCCAGGTAAATATTTCTGCTTCTGAAAGGATCCGCTGTCTTATACTTCGACCTTCCAACCAGTAAAGCAGTGCTCCTTGCTCCACTCCGCCGTTTTGTTTTTTTTCCGTCTTCATATTCGTTCTCTCTTCTCTAGAGCTCGTCTTTGCGCACTGAAACGGTTAGCTCTGTTAGATCCACGGCGCTCAACAATCTAGCTGGAAAACCTGTCTTACTAACGCGTAGTTTCAGAGAGTTGACTATGAGAAAACCGGTGGAATCGATAAATGTTCTTCGGTTAACATGACTCAATTGCTGCGAAAGCCCGAGGCATCGGCGTACAATAACAGCAAATATCTCGGTATCGATCGAAAGCGTAGGAAGTCACGTTCTTTGACAGTGTTTGCGCAGAAGTTTATATCAACGTTTTTACTACTTCATGGGTTACGGGAGTACATAAAAATTCGTCACTTCTATGTTAATTATTATTTCTCGTAGTTTATTCTAGCGATGTGAGGTTACGATGTAAGGTTCATACATTAAAATGTATTCCCTATAGAAACATTTCGACTCTCAAAGTATAACGAATGGAATTAATTCTCAAAATCGACATATGCACGTAATGTGCAATCGACCGTAGTAGGGGAGAGTGGGGCACAATGTGTCACGGGGCACAGTGAGCCACGATTGATTTCTCAGAGGTTTGTTGTGCATAAATTTTGAAACTTTTTGTGTTGGGTCGTGAGCTAAATCGAGTTTTGTCAGACCTAAAAAAACTTAGATGACAGCTCGTAAAAAAATATAAAAAATAATCATGGATTTGGGCTTCTGGAAAAAAAATGGTTGCTCTTAGGAAAAATGTAAAAGCTTACATCACTTTTTACGCAGTTCAGGTTTCCGGTCGTAATAGACAGATTAATGATTTGTGCATCGCTCAATGCCCATATAACAGTATATTTAGTTCGATAAATAATTAATTTTTAATATAAATACCGTTTGTTGCTAGTGGGGTACAATGTGTCACTGAGTTGCGGTGTTCGATGTGTCATCTCTAGATGTTATTAGTATATAATATCACTGTAACGTTGGCTTCAAGTATAGAATATTATTTTTTTTTCTTTTTGTCATGTTAAATATGCAGGAAGAAGAGAATAACGGCGAAGGGAGGAGACGGCTAGGCGTTGTCGGAAACTTACGGCTCGTCGGTCTAACCTCAAAACAGAACAGTCCTCACTTGACTCATTGTACCCCACATTTTGCATTACTCGACACATTGTGCCCCACGTTTTTGCATCACTTGACACATTGTACCCAACTATCTGACACATTGTACCCAACTATCTGACACATTGTACCCCACCGGTGGGGTACAATGTGCCACTTCGTGACCAGTTGTTAATCGAATTATTTAAATATCGTCGATCTTTTGGCAGTAATTATTTCAGGTTTAATGTATGCCCGAAAGTCCATAGAAATCGATTATGAAAGGCATTTTTTGAATATACTCTTCTGGTAAACCCAATAATTCATAAGAAAAAAAGTGACACATTGTACCCCACTCTCCCCTACACAGAGAGAAGGATCTGGTAAGTTTTACCACACTTCGTATGGTAAACTCGGAATATAGTGACGTTTTTTTCCATACGTGCCCATGCCGTTACTATACCTGGTCGTTTTATGTGATCCACGACATATACAGATTATTGCCAACTAAAAAAACTAAAATCATTTGATACCTATAATTAAATAGAGAGTGTGTCGAGAACCCCATGAATTGTTCTTTTACTATGCGGACTATAGGAATTAAATAGTTTATCGATGTCTTAAAATTATCAACAATTCTCGAAACGTTTCCGGATTTCTAACAATTGTTCACATATAAACTATAGCTTAGTTTCTTATACTCGGTCTTTAGAGTAAAGAGTCCCCGACTCAAGTAACTTGCTCACAGTTTCCGGCTGCGTTTCCAAACAGTATTGGAATTTTCGCCATACGCTTGCTGATGTACGACATTGTACTCCTAACGCAGCTCGGTTCGAGTTTACGTCGCCAGCACTCGCAACCCTGACGTTGGACTCGGAAACATCATTTCATGCAGTTATTATACCTCATACCCATACTCAAGTGTATAACATTGACAATCTGGAAAACTTCACATTTGATTGTTTGTTTGCCAACGATCTCGAATCGTGTACGGTAACTCCACAAACAAATCGAGTTACGGCTATTATTTTGAAAAAAAAAAAAACCTTGTCTTTGAATAGTTGATGCATATTGAAATAAAAATTTCGAATAATAAAATACATTTATGTAACATTTTCTTTCATGTATTGACTCCCTTTAACCAATATCTTTTCATGGCGGTATTGTTACGTTTTTGCACTTTTATTTAAATGAATAATAATTTTATATCACTCGCAATAAACCTATTCGACTGGCTGAAAGATAAGCACCGCATATTCCTCTGGCGTTTATTGCATGATGTTACGGCCGTGCATATTAGACAATTGTAACAATTTCAGGCACACTGTCGGTTATACTTGATACAATCTGTTTTAGCAGCCGGTATAGCGTTGATAGCCGATTCGTATGAGTGTGGCGATATTTCCCATACTGTATTGTACACGCGACTAAATCTTTTTCAATATAGGGAAGAGCGGGGCAAAATGGGGAACGGGGCAAAACGGGGTTTTTGGGCAAAACTAAATTTTCCAATCATTTTTGGATCGGACAAGGTGGCAAAACTGGGCAGAAAAGCCTGATGTATCCGATAGGGCGAATTCGGGCATCCAAAAATTATTGGAAAATGACGTTTTGCCCAAAAACCCCGTTTTGCCCCGTTGCCCCATTTTGCCCCGCTCTACCCTACAGTATGACAAAAATTGCCAAATTGGTAGAGTATTCTCAATTTACCATAATATGTAGGAAACTTTGCCATATTTTTATTGTAGCCGTTCCTAGAAAATTCTCTCCGTGCAATGGAATGCAGAAAGCGCATAGATATGGGATAGTGGTCATGGTGTGTGGGCATTTGGGGTCGCATGGATCCTTCGTGGATAGCAAAGGTCAAACAATACAGCACGATTGGGCCGTCGCTTCCGTGCCGGTTCTTCGGTATTAGGCCGAGGTAGTTGAGAAAGAGAGAAAGAGAGAGATAGTCTACTACGGTGTAGTAGTATACCGGGCCCGCGTTCGTCCCCAAATAAGTCAACTCGCTTTTATTCTTGTCTCAGGGATATTCTTTATAGAGGCCGAGTTCCGCGCCGGTAAGAGTTCACGTTTCGCTCGATGTATATTCCGCGAACGAACATATATTCACCGTTGCACAAGTGGAAAACCGAAGCAAAAGCCTGCCCACGTATTCTGTATAACTATGTATGCGTACTAAGTACGAGGAGTTAAGAGGGCCTACAAGCTGGCTCGTGTTCGGGCCCTTACTTATTGGACAGTTTACACGTCGAGTGTTTTCATGGCTTGACGCAAGCTGCCCAGGTGGGATTCTGCCGTAACTGGAAAGCGGCACGTCACTGACTCCACACTGGCTGCCGTATGCCAAAACGCCATATCGGTCCTTCTCCGGTCGGCGTACGCAGTCAGAGCGAAGCCAAAGGTCTTCCCAGCGCTAATAAGCTCTGGGTAATGCTACTACACCACCGCTTGCTAGCGAAGCGTTAACAATTTTCTCCGTTACGTCACTTGCGGTTTGAGAATCTCACTTTTATATCGGACATGATCTCGCGCAGAATATTTTTTTTAAGTGTAGTTATGACCGTCACTTCCGGTTTGAAAATGTCATTTTTCGAAGCTAAGTTATACCGGAAGTCAAGTTATACCGGAAATGCGTCACTTTCGATATGATAATAAGATTTTCAATGTATTTGGAGTGGATCCAGAGTACACTGGAGTGGACTCGAGGCAGATTCAAGGTTTCCGAATAATATTCGCAGATCAAGCATCTTCAGAATAGAGGACAGGCTCCACTACAGTGCCCGGTACAGGCAGGACAATAAAAATTTTCTTCGAACCGATATATGTTGGGTCCGACTGAATACCGCGGTCGGGCAGATACCGGCTTGAGCGCCAATCGAGTACAAGACCCTCGACAACTGACGCGGTACCGTAGCCCTGCCGATTGTTTAAATCTCACCTGGGTGATTCTACCACACTCCATATTTCGTATCTGACCAATCTTCGATCGTTAAACATTCTTATTCACACCTCCGTGTGCCGTCTGTGTGAGCGAGAAATGGAAAGAGTATCATACATTTGAGAAAGTATAGTTCCAATCGATGCGGCTCTATGCGTAAGAGGGAGAAAGCTTTCGAAGGACGTTACAACCTACAAGGCTTCTCGGCTAAGGGATCTCGAAAAATCGGGGCGCGCTGAGAGTCCATCCGCGCACACAGTGGGTACGTCTCAGGTAACCTGTACCCGCCTCAGGCCCTTGCAAAGTCTCACGAAACGGTGCCTAATAATATGCGCGCAAAGTTTACTTCGAGCGTGAATTCATGCCTTTGGGGCGTCATTGTAACGAGTCACAGGATTCAGCAGCAGCCGTTGCAAGAGAGTCCCACGTTTGCATTAAAATGCATCCGGCGATTGGGAGACTTTAGAAAATTTGCTAGTCTATAGATTACCGGCGGGAGAAGCGCACGAGAGAGGGAGAGAAATAATATATTTGTCACTCTCACGATTGAGACACCCTAAAATCACAGTAAGAATTACGGTTGGATTGAAAAAACACGCATAAATTTATTTACTTTGTAGCGGATGTGTGCTATACTACTGGAGTAGTAAATTCTCACTGTGTGTCGGTGTTGTTGGCTATTTAGGCTAAGCCGGACGTTGAAAGTCGGGTGTGACACCCCCAACGACGTAGCTGAAAATAGGTAACCGAAGCATCTGACCAAGGCTAGAGAAAGAGTGAGTAAGAGGCTGAGATGATTATCGGTTATATAGGGAATTGAAAGGGTGTCTAAGGAGGTGTCTAGTGCGGTACTGTGCGGAGGCGGATTTCTCTGCGGGGTGCTGCTACAGGCCACTTGAATCGCTCTCGCCCTCAATAGGCATTCGGATTTCGGACACCCACACCGAGAGATCGGCGCTTTCTGATAGCTGTTACCCAACGCGGATAATGCTTTCCCTGGAGGCAATCCTCCTCCAACGAGTCCTACTCTCCACACTCCTGCAGCGATGTCTTATCGTATATGCTACGAGGGATTACTACTCCACAAGCTACTCCGTAGCGGTTTAGTTGGACCACTATTGTGTAGAGCGATGTATCCTGGGAAGAAAAATAATTAAAAGCAACCGGTAAGTGGTTATTTGGCTTGGACTGCATCTTTGGAACAGGTACACGGCAGTACGAGCTCTCGGGCTCCGATCGTTATCTGGCAAATCACTATCAATCACGAGGAAGCCACGCGCTTTCACGACTTCTTCGCGCCCCATCGCTGTAAACAGAACCAATCTCTCTTAAACTTTTTGTGCCTCCGATAAATAAATTACCAAACTCGATAATGCGGGCTACAGTACTCAATCTGCACTCCTCAAAATCTGTGACGATATACGGAAGGGTATCGATAAGAAAGAGCTTACTATTTTAGTGCTTTTTGACTTCAGCAAAGCCTTTGACACGGTTCCTCATATTCGCTTACTTTGTAAATTGAAATCACTTGGCTTCTCACACTCGACTTTAATGTGGTTCTTCTCCTATTTAACAGCGCGCACTCAAGCTGTTGCTGGTGAGGATAATACTCTCTCAACATGGTTACCTGTAACTGCGGGAGTGCCTCAAGGCTCTGTCCTTGGACCTCTCCTTTTCTCCCTGTATATAAACGATATAAGCAATTCTCTCAAATTTACTAATCACATGATTTTTGCTGATGACACGCAAATTTACCTCAGTTGCCCGCCCAGCTTACTAACTCAGGGACTCCAACGAGTTGCTGAAGATGCGACAGCTATCTCCTCGTACGCTCAAGCAAACGGCTTAAAATTGAACTTGAAAAAGTCCAAAGTCTTAATTTTTGGTAGTGATGCATTCGTTAGGGCAATCGATTTGGACACGCTTCCTCCCATCACTGTGGATGGTAGCGTACTACCTTGTGCGAGAGAGGCAAGAAATTTAGGAGTTATGATGAGTGCTAATCTCTCGTGGAGCAGCCATGTTGCTCAAATCTCCCAGAGTGTTCACTTTACTCTTCATAAACTGAAATTTCAAAAACACTCACTGTCGCGACAACTTAGAGTTAAGTTAGTGGTCACACTGATATTACCCATTATTGATTATTGCTCCCTTGTATACAACGACTTAACTGGAGAACTAAATTCTAAACTCCAAGTACTAGTAAATTGCACTATTAGATTTATTTTCGATTTAAGACGCGATGTTCATATTACTCCATTTCGTCATGAGCTGCAATGGCTCTCAGTTAAAAATCGAAGATTATACTTCCTTGGAATTTTTGTATATCGTCTTCTCAGGGGTGAGACAGTCCCGTATCTAGAGAATCTATTTGTACGTAAAGATCCTGCTCTAAGATCCTCGGCTAGATCTTCAGCTACATCGTCTGAGATGTTCAACATCCCACTTCATCGCACTGCAGCTCTTAGAAACTCTTTCCATCTATCCGCAATTTACTTCTGGCACTCGCTCCCGGTATCAATAACCACAGTACCAACGACGTCCTCTTTCAAGCTCAAGCTATTCTCCTACCTTTTTTCTCAAGAAAGAGCTGACGCCGTCGGAGATTAGTTTATTTACCTTATTATTTTTATTAATTTGCTTATTCTTTTTCTCAGGTCAATCTTATGTTAGCCACTTCTTAGTTTACCTTATTTCATTTAAGTTTCGGTTATTCTATGATATTATTTTTATTTTTAGTTATTCTATTTTGTATTTAGTTTTAAGAGCTTTGTACACCTTCTTATGTTAATTTGCCCCATAGGCAACTAGGGCATTAATAAACACAATCACAATCACAATCAATCTCTCTCTCTCTCTCTCTCTCTCTCTCTCTCTCTCTCGCACTCGCACTCGAACCGGTGGGGGTTGATTTATTGAGGGAAAGTCGGAGGTAAAAAGGTTCTCAAAAAAACTCTGGGTATATATATATATATATATATATATATATATATATATATAGAACGATGGTTTATTTACAGTGTTTACCTCATTATACTGAAGCTTTATACATCTTCATAATCGAATCATTTATAATATATATATATATATATATAATGAATTTAAGAAAAAAGTTAACATTTAAAAATTATAAATCGGACTTATCGATCCAAGTATTGTGAGAGCTATCAAAGCCAAGCCATTTTACATACAGTTTATTGGATTTTTTCTTCAATATTTTCTCTATTAAATAAATATCAGGATGTTTGACTGCGAGAAGTTCTTACTCGTAAAAACCACCGAAGATTGGTCGATCCTGATAATCTTTTAGCTTGTACGTTACAGGTGTAGTTTTTACAACTCGAGATATCGTAAAAATTTCGGTTGTCCAATTGGGAGTATAACCTTTAGCAAAAACATTTTTATATTTGCTAATTCGAACTTTCTCTCCAACTTTAAATTTAGATTTGCTCGCATAATTAATTTGTGCTTTGTTGAATATACGATTTAGTAAAGTCTTTTCATTTTTTCCGCAAACATCTTTTGGTTTCATCTTAATTGTACGATGTATCGTGCTGTTGTACGATGAAACCAAATCTTTTAGAATATCCGTCCACTGATAACTTCCGCGAAGACTAAATTGTTTCCACATTTTATTTTTTAATGTGCGATTAAATCGTTCACAAATTGAAGCTTTTAAATTGCTAAATGTAGAGTATAAATGAATATTGTATTTCTTCATGAGAGATTGGAAATTCGAATTGTAAAACTCTCCACCATTATCCACATGTAATTTCGATGGAACGCGACCTTGAATAAGTACCGATTTCATTGCGTCAGTGGTATCTTTACCTATCTTACTCTTCATTGGTACAGCCCAAGCAAATTTTGAGAATATATCAATTATAGTAAGCAGATACTTGTAATTATTATTTTTACTTGCGTAAGCTGACATATCAACAAGATCAGCTTGCCAAGTTTCATCGAGACCACGAATATCGACATGACGACGAGGATAATTACGTCGAGCTGATTTATGCAACTCCTCTACGAGCGCTTTCTTGTGCACGCTCATTTTTTAAAACGTTTAGTCTAGAATCCAAATCGGAAATGCCATTAGAATTTCGAGTTGCCAAGTCTTGTACTGTTTTAAGATCGACGTTTAGAGTTTTAATAATATTCTGTATCGTCGCTTCAAGACCTTGAACCAATAGTAGACTACTATCATTCATTTCTTTTCGTAAAATCTTGACTGTGTTATGTACTTTGCGGTGTACGATGTTTAACGTTGCGGCATCACTCTGCTGTTCCGGATTGGCAACGTTGCAGAGTCTCCAAATCGTAATGACCGTCTGCAGTCAGTTTAAATCCGACACCTGGATTGCCTGGTGGATCACGATTTTTTACAGCCGCACTCTTATCCAGCTGCCGTCCGAACACATCGACACTCACTTGCGAATGATTGAAATCGCGATAATCGATGGATTAATATATGATTTGAGCCTCTCGTAATTCCTCAATAATAGACGTAATTTCATTTCCGTGAGATGAGTTGCCGGCTGCTTGAGATGCTAGGAGCAGACGAAGGCGATTCACCAATTCATTGGGATCATCCCAGTAAATATAATAATTTTTTTGCCACCTTGTACTTCGGCATACCTTTTCCAGTACGCTTGGGATTGATAAATGATTTTGGAATATAATAATTGAACTTGAGACTCTTACTCTCACGGATCGCTTCATCAGCTTTATAAAACTTTTTATGAACATTTGTTTGAAGTACAATGGCTTTATAATTCTCCAAATCAGTGTTGTTCATATTAGCCTCATCGGGCTCCTTTTTGAACAATAATTCGATGAGTCCGATAGTTTTATCATAACTCGCGTCACCGACATTTATAGAAGACTTTTTAAATTCTATCGGTGTATCACCGATCATAAACTTGTCGTTGGCAAGCCTTCGTACGCCATACGAACAATCTAAGGTAGTTTTGTTATCCGATCGTAACAATGCAAGATACTCGTTTATCAAATCGTCTTCCTCAACACCTGACTTCACCACGGTTTCATCGGCGATATTATCATCATCATCAGCAGCCGATTTAAAAGAAGAATTCATGTCATCATCCGCGTCGGAGCCGCCGCCGTCATCATCGTCGTCATCGTCTTTGTTTTTTATTTTGCTATTACTCGATTCCCCAAAATCTTCTCGATTAATTTTTTTCATTTCGTCTTTAATTTCATCTTTCATTTTCTCATTGATCTCATTCTTCACTGGTGTTTTATCATGATTGTGGCCTGTATCAGACGAACGTACTAATTTTTCTAATGGCTCCACTATTGGTTTGAAGGCGACTTGCATTGCCTGTTCATTGGCCTCTCGACCTGACTTTAACATTTTATGTTTCTTACGAATCGCATCGCTGGCTTTAACGATTTGACGCAAAACGTCTTTTTGTTTGGATATTTTTTCGGTCTTCATGCTGTCGGAGCTGAGTCACGAATGCTACTGCTTCTCATTCGTCTAGTTAGGGAATATTTATGCCTTGTCCATGCATGCAAAACAGTCAAACCCTTTCCGATATCTCCCCTCCTCAAGATCGCTATCCTTATCGATCACAATAAATCCATACTTGTCGATCCAACAGGCTGAGCACAAATTTTTGAATTCGGTGTAAGTCATATCGGTATTCACATGATCATTGTATACGTGCTTGAGATTCATATCATCTTGCTTAAATAGTACTAGCAGATTGGCATTGTCACGCACGAGATGCTTAGGAATACGTGCATATGTCTGACAGAGGTAGAATGAATCGACGTTTTCGTGCCTTCCCATTGAGAAATACGCTCGAATATTATCCTGTTTCTCACAGGCTACATCATCGAAAATGAATATCGAGTTTGGTCTAGCTTCGTTTGGTGGCACCACTTGTTCGTTCTCATTGAATGGAAAATATTCAACACCGTTAACAGGCTCCAGTAATTTCTCTAGTAACTTATACTTTGGTTGTTTAAGGGATTTAGAGTATATGTAAATGTTTTCAAATCGCAATCCATTGGGATGAGTTATGAGTGTAAGCAGCGCGTTAGTTTTACCGCAGTTCGATGGTCCACAGAACACAGCTCGAACGGTATTTGGTAATAAATTACCATGACGTTTCTTCATTCTTTCCTTGTGCGCAAACTGATCAAAATTTATCACTGGTAAATCCGTGGATTGCGTCTTGAACCTCATCTTGACGAATACTAAGGAGGGATTGCATAAATATGAGATTTATAAGTAATTTTTCTCAGTAGCGCATGAGTCTCCGTGCGGATATGAGTGTGCAGAGTCGCGCCAAAAAGCGCGGTAAGGGCTTCGTTAATAGTGCCATTAATAATCTCCCCGTTGAATTGCATCTGCCCGGTTATCAGTACTGCGGGCCTGGTACGAATCTGACGAAGCGTCTCGCGCGCGGCGATCCGGGTATTAATCCGCTCGACGCAGCCTGTAAGGAGCACGATATTGCTTACTCGAAAAATCGAGAGGATATTTCCGCTCGGAACGCAGCTGACAAAGTTTTGGCTGAGAAAGCCTGGAAGCGTGTATCAGCCCACGACGCTAAAATTGGTGAGAAGGCAGTGGCGCTGAGTGTAACAGCCATAATGAAAGCTAAAAGAAAACTTGGTATGGGCGTCAAGAAACCGAGTACAGCAGGGCTCAAAAAGATAATTGGAGCTGCTAAGAAAGCGATGGTTCAGAGTAATGATTCAAGTATGGTCATAAAGACGGCTCTTAAAGGTGCGCGACAAGCAGTCAAAAAGGTTGGCGGCAAGAGCAAGTTGCGTACACCTCGCATTCTCCCTGTACCGCGCAAAATCGGCGGTTTCCTACCATTTCTTGTACCTATATTTGCGGGCCTCAGCGCTGCCGGCGCGCTGTCCGGTGGTGCAGCTAGCATAGCTAAAGCCGTTACGGCTGCTCAAGCAGCTAAGCGCGATTTAGAGGAAAGCAAGCGGCATAATAAAACGATAGAGGCAATTGCTTTGGGCAAAGGTTTGCATCTAAAGCCCTACAAAAGAGGATTCGGACTTCATATCGCATCAAAAAACGGAAAGTGACGTTGCCACATCGACCGCTAACTGATACCGATTTATTCAAATATGCTAAAATTATGAAAATTCCCCATTTCCGTGGAGTTTTCATGCGAAATGGTTTACCGAAGAGTGGTCCATTCAAGCATGAGTCGGGAATTATCAATCTTGACGATAATGAGGGATCCGGTACGCACTGGGTAGCGTACAAGAAATCTAATATTAACGTCATTTACTTTGATAGTTTCGGTGATCTTCAACCGCCGACAGAATTCATCAGTTATGCGGGTGTTGGCAGCGTTAACTATAACTATAAACAATATCAGACATATGATACCGTAGAGTGCGGACATTTATGTCTGAAATTTCTTTGTAATCAGCTTGATCGGAAAGAAAAATATTTTCTATATAAACATATGCCATGACGCTACGCGTTCAGTTATGTATACGTCAGCATCATGAGCGATACATTTACATTAACCATATCGGGAACGTCGTCCGTTCTTGAAGCACAATATTTTCCGCCCATCGAACTTTCCCCGTATAAAAACTATACTCTCGGACTTGTTGAATTATTAACCTTCAATTCAATTCCGAACATAGATATCGGTAATAATAAACTTTACATTGGCGATGAAGTAATAACCGTTCCTACTGGTAGTTATGAAATCGAGGATATCGAAAATTATATGAAGCAAGTTTTAGTTGGTAAAAATATTATTATCGATATCAAACCAAATAATAATACTCTTCGCAGTGAAATTAGGTGTAATCGTGACATAGACTTTAGACCGCGAGATTCTATTGGTCGGTTACTGGGATTCACTCAACGTATTTTACCCGCCAATAAAAGCTACGAGTCTGACCTCCCCGTAGCCATTCTCAAAGTAAACGCGTTAAGAGTCGAATGCAATCTCACGACTGGTGCTTATATAAACGAGCGAAAAGTCCATATCATTCACGAATTTTTTCCATTCGTTCCACCGGGGTATAAAATAATTGAAGTGCCATCGCACGTCATTTATCTACCAATCATTGGTAAGATAATTGACCATATTCAGCTACGAATAGTAGATCAGGACAGGAATTTGGTTAATTTCCGCGGCGAAGTCATAACAATTCGACTGCATATTAAATCCCACTAATGATGGGTATAGTATTTAACAGAAAAAATATTAATTATAATAAGCCATCATGTGCGAGTCAGATCAGTCGACGGCCAGCTCCCAAGGCGTTAACACATCAGAACATACTGCTTCTAAAGAGTCTGGGGCTGAAGGTCAAGCAAGGCAGAAAAAGATAATAAATCGATATTTACTTCGCGTATTTTGCATCTGCTGCTGCATACGATGGAGGAAGAAATACTCAATATTCAGACACCCATCTTCTTCGATGAATCCATAATACATTGTGAGATCCATGCTCATCAACCCTATGCATCATCAACTTTCAACAATAGTGATGAGATACGAATTACCGTTCAACATCAAGATCTCAGTTTACTACCCAGCAAGAGTTCGATTCACATATGTGGAAGACTCGTAAAGGAAGATGGAGCAGTCGTTACTACAACGAGCCTCGCCAACAATGCTATTTGTCATTTGTTTGAGGAAGCTCGCTATGAACTGAACGGTATAGAAATTGATCGGAACAAAAACGTTGGGATTACAAGTCTTATGAAAGGATATGTGTCTCTAAATCCGGGGAAAAGTTCGTTATTAGAAAATGCTGGTTGGCTGGATGTCGCAGAAAATAAGAGCTTAACCAGTGCCGGGTACTTCGATGTATGCGTACCACTCAGTTCGATCTTTGGATTTGCTGAAGATTATCATAAGATTGTCGTCAATGCTAAACATGAGTTAATTTTATCTCGATCAAAAAGTGATGACAATGCCGTCATACAAACAACTGCAGAAGCGTTTAAAATTCTTATACATAAAGTAGAATGGCTTATACCATATGTGACAATCTCAGACCAACGGAAAATACGACTACTAAATTTGATTGCCAAAGATCCTCCAATCCCCATGAGTTTTCGTACTTGGGAATTGTATGAGTATCCGCTACTCCCGACTACTACGAAGCATGTGTGGACCGTCAAAACATCTTCCCAGCTAGAGAAACCTCGATATGTACTTCTAGGCTTTCAAACGAGCAGGAAAAATAAGCCACTTAAAAATGTTAACCATTTCGATCATTGTAACATTAGCGATGTGAAATTGTACGTTAATTCACAATGTTATCCATATGGAAACTTGAATCTGAATATTGGCCAAAATCAGTACGCTTTGCTGTATGAAATGTATACGAACTTCCAATCTAGCTATTACGGTAAAGATGCCGAACCATTGCTAAACAAAAGTGATTTTAAAAATTATGCTCCGCTAATCGTAATTGATTGTTCAAAACAGAATGAATCTCTTAAATCTGGCCCCGTTGATATTCGCCTGGAGTTTGAAGCAAAAAATAATTTCCCCGCTGAAACATCTGCATATTGCCTAATCATACATGATCGAATAGTTGAATATAATCCCATTAGTGGTGGGGTGAAAAAATTGGTATAAAAGCCGACCCTCGATCGTGAATCGAGTTAGTGACATTCAAGATGGATTACATCGTTGACGTTCAGGGCTTCAAGAAACCTTTCGATGAGTTTGTTCTGAAAGAATTTTCCATTATTGAAGTTCAAAGTGACGACGAAGCAGCCGAACCTCTGACACTTCTCCTCAAACAGCCCTGTGCGTGGTCAACCTTGCCAGCAAAATATAAGGCCATGAATTCTTGGCTTCAACGCAATTATCACGGAATAGCCTGGACCTCCGGCGATGTATCCTACCAAGCAGCAGCAAAGAGAGTTCGATCCATTGTAGAACATGCGAGAACCATTTTCGTGAAAGGTCTGGAGAAAAAGAGATGGATAGCAAGCTTCATCGAAAAATCACCATCATCCATCGTTGATATGGAATCGTTGGACTGTCCATCGCTGCGAAAATTACCAACCATCCTGCCAACCAACGGATGCCCCCATCACCCCAATATCTTGAAATATAATTGTGCCGAAGCGAACGTGAAATCCTTGAAGAATTGGCTTAAATCAGCTCAAACTTCATGTAAGACAGAGGAGGTTTCCTAAGAAATGAATAAACACGATATATACTATATAAAATATATTTTATTTTCCCACCCACACCCAAACATTTTTTTTTTTTACAGTAGTAAAAATTAAGCAAAATAATACATTGTAACTCCCCTACATAAATGAATCTCCCGTGTGGCCCCGGTGACGTCACACCGTGAGAGCCCGGGAGACGCGGTCAGGCCAGCGAGACGCCGAGCAGCCGTCGGACAAGCCCACGGAGAGCCAAGTGGCGCCATCCGACGGGATCGAGCGGCGGCTGGATCGATGCCGAAGCGACGCGCACGCGCAATAGCCAGCACAGCGGCGCTGCCGAATGGGCTTGCGGCGAAAGCACGGTCAAGGTCGGAGCAAGGCAAAAGCGAGGGAAGATCGGCCTCGCTGATTGGCCAAAAGTGACGACACCCCCCGTTGCACACGGCACCGACCGAGCACACTATTTGCTCAGCGGATAAGACCGGATAATCGTCACGATCTTACCGACCCGGGATTGGAGGGCAAAGCAGGAACAACACGATTAGCCAATCAGAAAATTAAGAATTAGGCGACCGCACGCAGACGCGAGTCCGCCAGAAATCTGCCAAACCGACGGAGTGGGAGCTGGAAATCGGGGTATAAAGGACGGCGATTTCGGCAGTCAGTTAATCAGTAAACGATCTACATTATCATCGGCCAACTCCAAAGGAAAAGTGAAAAGTGAACAAAAGTGCAAAGCGAGAAAAGTGAAACAGTGCCAAAAAGGACTTATAAATTTTGTGCAACTGTGGACTTATAAAAATTGCGCCGTTCGGACTTATAAAATTTGTGCTGTTCGGACTTAGAAAAATCTGTGCCGGAAAAGAACTTATAAAATTCGTGCCGAAAAAGAACTTATAAAATTCGTGCCGAAAAAGAACTTATAAAATTCGTGCCGAAAAAGAACTTATAAAATTCGTGCCGAAAAAGGACTTATAAATTTCCGTGCCAAGTGAACTTATAAATTGTGCACCGAAAAAGGAGTTATAAAACTGAGGACAATTTGGACTTATAAATCCGTGCTGATTTGAATTTGTGAAAATTGTGCTGGCCCGAACTTATAAAAATCGGGGACGATTTAGACTTATAAATTTTGCGACACTTCTCCATATAACTCTCGTGCCAAGGGGACATATAATCAAGGTGTAAAGTCGGACTTAGACATTGGTGCCGAGTGGGAACTTAGGACAGTACGAGTGTGCAAGACTGACTAAGACTCGCAAGTGACGTGAGCCACTGAAAGTGTCAATTGGAGCGAGCGGTAAAGTGACCAAAGTGACCGGTCAGGACGCTGCAAGGTCGGATCAGACGCATTTTACGACTCCAAGGATCCGAAAAAGTCATGTCCAGGGTTTAGTTCACTTCCCCTGAAGGCTCCTAGACCATCAAAATCAGGTAAAAACGCCCAAGTCACAAATTAACGCCAATTGCAAATCACGAGGCGAGCGAGCTGTCACAGGCGATCGCCGTGCCGTGACGTCACCGCGAGACAGCCGAGCACAGCGACCAGCTGGACTTCGCGTCGACTGAGAAGCTGCCCGCGCAAGCGTGGTGCGGTTCACGCGAAATAAATATTTTTCGATTAAAGATCTCTACTTGAAGCCATTAAATAATACGATAAATAGAGACAATAATCGAAGGAAAAACCAGTGATTGAAGATATTGATATTAATCGTTCATTCTCTTCTTGCCGAAAGAACAATTACTGTAACCGCTCCGAAGATAAATGTAGGCATAGGATAATCCGAGTTAAGCCATAACAGAAAAAGGGTTACTGAATCCTGAAGCCTGTAATTTTACAAATAAAGCATATTTTTTAAACGTCAAAACCGTCTCTGACACGCCAGCCCATAATTCCTTAACGCTCGAGTCCCCGAATCCGTCCGTTTGAGTGCCCTTCTCACAGAAGGAGGCGCATAAATACGGAAATTATTGTACGAGGAATCTGCTCCTGTTACAACATATTTATATATATAACGAAGCCTCCAAGTCGAGATCAAAGATTGTTCGTTTCAATGCACGCACACACGTTGTGAAACAGTTTATCGTCATCATCATCATCATCACTGTCGAAAATTGTCACAAATCTAGCAGCTTGAAGAATTCGATGCTGCTGCCAATTCAATTCTCGGATCGTCTGCATGAATCTCATACGGCTGCTGCTGCTGTTGCTGCTACATTTTCGGTTCACAGGCTTTTGAATTCGACACTATTATATCTCCCACCGTAATAGTTCATGTATAGTTGTCCAGCCTGTGCAGCTTTCACAATTTTTTGAAATTATTCTTTATCCTCGTCGAGAGCTTTCATAAGTCTGGCAGGAAGGAATGTGGCGAATGCGTTGCCCACCTCGACGACGATTCTCTTGCCGTATTTCGTTTCTACGAATTTGATGTGGGTGATTGGATAGTCCAGCTGCACCTCCCAGTCTTTCAGCTTCTTCGTTGGAAGGAAGTCCGCCATCTTGACCACCGCGTTGATTGCAGAGAAATCCATTTTCCGTTGATACGTGGACCCTCGGTGATATGCGAAGCCTCGAAATTTCTTGCACGAAGAGATGCAGGTCTTCTCTTGTACGAATCAAACTTTTCACTTCTTCGATGTGTTCAAAAAGCAGTCGGATACGTTCTTTGAGCTCCACACGTCTGTCCTGCATTACGTTCTGGTTTGATCTGAGTCAAACTTGCAGCATCCGATTTTTTCGGCCCTAACCCCCACCCAAAATCCCCACAGCCTCATTAATAAGCTCCGCCTTTTTTTTTAACAAACTTTGTTATTTTTTTTCGTCATCGACACTTTGACGGCCCCATATACACTTCTGACATTCTCGACGACCAGGTGCTGGACCATCGATATGCGTTCGCATATCAGGGGTATTCCAATGCTCCATACAAGGCAAGTACGAAGCTAGTTCAACATCCAATGCCGCAAAAGCTGAGGTTTCGTGATATTTTTCAGCTCAGCCTTCGTTAATTCCCACGGATTTTTAATATTATGAACCGCGAGTACACCATCGATTGAATTCATCTTGCCAGGAGAGTCAAGAACTGAGCTCCACGTCTCACGACTCTGGAGTCTTATACACTCGATATTATAAACACATGACGATATAAAGCGTTGCATATTCGATGTGGTGATTAAACCCAACGATAGAAAAGCGTTGAATATTCGTTGCGACGATGTTTGTTTACTTAAGAACCCTCTCCCCTTATAAGAAATTTTGAGAACAAGGGCTTGACTCATCGATGACTGTATCGATTTAAGAAATGAGCTCCGCTTCTCACGACGACCAAGGGTCTGACTCATCATGCATTCATTAGGCATAACCGTTCTATTCAACATTTGTTTATAAATGTTTATCGCGGTAATAAATTTCAAGAGTGACAAGTGGCCAAAGATATTTGAAGTGTATGTATATATTATTGCCTAAACAACCGCTTGATGAAAATTCGAGTTCAACTCGGGTGTGTTTATTTATTAATGTTTATATTGTAGGTGATAATTGACAGCTGTTGGAGGGTCACCGAGCGGATACATTCCGAGAAGAAAGATAAAAATTCAACCGCCCAACCTCCCACCTCCCACCTCCCACAACCCATCTCCTCACCACCCACTGCACATCGCTCACCGATTCATGCAAAATAAAAAAATCCCCCCCCCCCCAACACCCACCCACCCACCACCCACCTCCTCACCACCCACTGCACATCGCTCACCGATTCATGCAAAAAGAAAAAATCCCAACACCCACCCACCCACCACCTACCACCCGCCACCCACCACCCCCCGCCACCCACCGCCCAAGTGGTTCGAGTCTGAGCTAAGTGGTTCGAGTCTGGGCTAAAAAGTGTCGGTAAATGTCGGGGTAGATCCCTAGGCTTAGAACCAGCCTAGTATATCTACTGGTTGGAACCCCTTGTGCTGTGTTTTAGTTTAGAGAGAGAGCCTTGTCTTCACGTCCTGCATTTGGAGTAGCGATCGCGAAGATTCTCAAAGTTACCGCGTTACAGTTTCGGCTCTCGTATAGATGACGTCACGAAATCGTTCAAGAGGGCAGTAGTTACCGGTTAAGGATCCCGTAATAATCATCATAACGTCTCGTTAGAATATTTTCGTAGGCTTATCAGTCTACCGGGAGTCGTCCTCGAGGCTGCTCGGACTTCTCTCGTGCTCCCGATGTTTACGGTTTCGGCCTATTGTCTTGCGCGGAGTCAGTCGCTCTCGCTCGCGATATCGTAGACTCCGGCTATCGCTCTCGCTTCAGTTCGCGTATCTCGCTCGCGCTACCGGTCACTTCGTGCGTTCGCGGATCGACTCGTGTGCTGTGTTTCGTGCGGATTCGTTTCCGAATTCTTTACCGATTTTTCTGTGCTCGAGATGCGTTTTGGAGAATGCTCTTGAGGTGCAGTGATTGGGTTTAAGTTCTCGTGGCATCGCGAGATGCAGTTCCCGCATATTATTGAAATAAATCATGCTGTTTCGGTGAGTTGTATTGTTTAAGTAATTTATCGATCGCGTATGGATCCGCTCTCGTTACGCTCGCTCCGACCCTTCGGTCAGCTGAGCGCTCCCGATGCACTAGTGTGCGATTCCGTGGCTTTACAGCCTACAAATTAATTGTTCCCGTTATTAAAATTTGAGATTCCGATATTTTCGATTCCGCGTTATTTTATTGGCAAAGGATCGCGACCCTTCTACCACAACCCGCATCCTGAGCGACCGTGCATTTCCGCAACCGTTCGCTTTCGCGAATGCATCGGCGTTAGTTCTCGTTACCGTCAAGTTCGCGTTTGTGTTATCGTGTGTTTTGTTCCGATTTCGTGTGTTCCCGTTGCGGAGGTCGGCCTGTTCCACCGACCTCCAGGTTAGTCCGGTTTGGCTATTCCGGCGAAACAAAATCAGCCCTGCGGAGGGCGACCGTTCCATCGACCTCCAGATTAGTCCGGCTTGGCGATTCCGGTGACACAAAAATCGACCCTGCGGAGGTCGGCCGTTCCACCGACCTCCAGTTTAGCCCGGTTGTTAATACCGGCGAAACAAAAATTAACTAGCGCCCACCGGGACGTCGATGCATCCGTGCGGGCGGACGGCCGTAGATGACGTAAGTTTCGGTTTCGCGTTTTGTGCTCCCTTTTTGGTTTGAGCTTAGATTTAGTTTTGTTCCGTTTTTTTTTTGAGTTTTGAGTTCGCGCTATCGGATTAAAGGAAAATACGTCACATCACATATACCTAAAATAAGTATTTATTTGACTTAGATAATTATTTGTTTTAATCAAATAAATATTTATTTGCGTGTGCCCGTCAAATAATTTTTTTGTTTCTGGGGGCAGACAGCTCGACCGTACATGTTCATTAACTCGATGGAGTCTCGAGACTCTCGAATTTCTCGAACATCTCCAAAGTCTCGAGCAGCTTGGTTAGCTCGATATTAAGCTCGAGCGAGTACCGAATCGCCAGGGTATGACCCGAACAGGGTCGAACACGTTCGTGCTAGGGATGTGCACGTCGTCTCGGGATGTCGGGAAAAAATTATATTTTTTCCCGACTGCGCTAAAATAACCACATTTCTTACGTGCAATACGGGTGGAAAATAAGCTATTATTGACCGATGATAATTATTAACATGTGCGCATGCGCGGTACAATTTCATTACTCCCTAGGGAGTAATAGGGCTCATTACTCCCGCTGGAAGCTCTATTACTCCCGGGGGAGTAACGGTCATTGGCGAAGATGACGATTTTGCGACGCAAGAAATTTGGTTATTTTAACGAAATCGGAAAAAAAATATCGTATGCGACAAGGGAGGAAGTGCATTTTCACCTCGTGTGAATTTCTGCCCTCGCTTCGCTCGGGCATCAAACTTCACACTCGGTGAAAAAACGCACTTTCCTCCCTTGTGGTATAATAGTACATTTCGATACGAGTGCGAAAAAACTTTTTCTGACGAGTGTGAGTTTGCAGCACGAGCCGAAGGCGAGTGTTGCAATCACACGAGTTCAGAAAACGTTTTTCGCACGAGTATCGAACAAAATTTTATTTCACAAGGTGTGAAAATGGGGGTTTTCGCACGCGAAGCGTGGGAAAAAAAAAAAAAAAAAAAATAATAATAATAATAATTATTATTATTATTTTTATTATTATTATTATTATTATTATTATTATTATTATTATTATTATTTTTTTTAATTCCGATTTTCCCCCGTTTTCAGGCATCTGCGCCTATTCCGGGTCGGCCCGGGTCAGTAGCCAGTCCCCCCTTGCGGCCGCATCCGACTTCCCCCTCTGTATCGCATTTGCCATGACATTTCTGCCATGGGCATAGGGAAACTGCGGAAAACCTATGCCGATACATCCGGTCTCAAGTTCGTTTCCCGGCATCGGAGCTTCGTCGCGTTTCACCGAGAATGTAAACATGGAGTACAGGTATATACATCCGACACTCACACTTAGAGTTACCACGTGCGAGTGACCGATGTATATATCTGGAGCTTCGTCCCGCCCATATTTTTATTCTCGGCGAAACTACGAAACCGGGAATCGAATTATTATTATTATTATTATTATTATTATTATTATTATTATTATTATTATTATTATTATTATTATTATTATTATTATTATTATTATTATTATTATTATTATTATTATTATTATTATTATTATTATTATTATTATTATGATTATTATTACTATTGTTATTATTATTATTATTATTATTATTATACGAAAAACGAAATTCTGAAAATGAGAAGTGACGTCATCTGAAAATTTTAGTTTTTGCCTGGAAGTAACATAAAGGAGAAGCGTCAGTTTTTCCATCGGATGTAACGTTTTTCCTAGATGACGTACAGATTGGATATCCAGTGACTTTCTCTATAATTGTTTGTTCCATTCTTATTTTTTGGCAGCTATTATATGCTTATATTGCTATTCATTGTATTACAGTTACTTGCGCTGTCAAACAAAACATTGCCGTGGGACCGCGAAAAAATTGAACAATGGAGAAATCGTGTTGTCTAATAGACATTCTTCCATTTGTTTCTCGGAAGATTTGTGTCAGCTGAAAGCTGATTTCAAGGATGCTCTGAAATCTGCGCTGACAAGAAATTACTGGGGATTGAAAAACCTCTACGAGACGATAGCTGCATTGTACGTACTAATTATTATTCAGTTTTCTGTCTTACTGCCACAAAACTTCATCATACCTCGTACCGTAGTAATCGCTCGTTACGTACATTTTGATCGGCGTACCGTCGTTAATTTCCGCTGCCTCGACAAAATACGAATAATCTAAAATTAATACCATTGATTATTAGCAGTGTTGGGTAGTACTTGAAGTATCGAGTAATTGTTTCGTACTTGAAGTACACAAGTACTTTAATACAAGAAGTACTTTAAGTACAGAATTTCGACTTTTCAAGTACAAAGTACAAGTTCTTTTGCAATAATAGCTTCCGTTGTGCATACTTGATAAGCGGTTTCATCAAGATTAAATTATACAAAATATTTGATTCTATTTAAAGTTTGCTACATGTATTCTTTTACCGCAAGTCTTACTATTAAGGAGGTTCGACTATCAGACGAAATCCAACTAAAGGACTCAATTTTTTTAAATGTTCTACATGAACACTCTACCCATCTATCCCCAAAGTTTGAGCAATTTTGACCGTATAGTTTATTTATAATACAATTTAGACGTTGACTACTTTTACTATATCATCCTATGTCCTAACATTGGAGTCGGTCAGTTGTGGGACAAAAGATCACTAATTTACTACGGTCAAGCCAACTTGGAGCTTTGATAAACTAGCTTTTATTGGACGAAGCATCAAAGTTTATGTAAAAAATGCGACATCCCCACTTTATCTTGTAAACTCAATAATTTATCGATGCAAAGTTTATTTTGTCATCGCAGTCTATCAAGTTAACCGAATTATCAGTGCCAGGCTCGGCAGCGTTTCCGGTGGAAAGCTGATGCGTTCAGAGAATCAAACATTACCTTTCTTCTGGTCCACTTTAATACACGTCCAATTCTAAGACTTTTACCTTACTTTGCGAATCCACGACATAAAATTATGAATCTATCAATCCCTTTACGTCTCAAATATTCTTTAAAAAGTGTTCATATAGTTTTTGGGTAATCATTTGTGATTTCATTTTTCATTTCTTAACGTTGGCCAGTAGTACGTGATGACGATTCTGAAGTCGTTGAAATTCTTAAACTTGACTACATATTTTTCGTAATCTTAAATACACGGATCATTTTTGCAAAATATAATCCATGAATCGCATGCAGAATTCATTTTACCAATATTGTGTAAAAGGAGGAAGGAGGCACTTCGGTTATGATGAACACAATTCCAATACTTTATTAAACAATTCGTGGTACACTGATAATTCCCGGACAAATCGAGTTTCGTTGGAGCGATGTGCTCAGCCGGAGGTTCTGGTCGCTACTGAACATTAGAGAACTTACTTGCTATTTCTTTCTGATACCTCCTAATCCTAAGGGCTACAGTAGTGGGGAGGGCCTTGACATCATTGGCGCGCCATCGGAGGTCCCGTTTTCCAGGACGAACCGCGCTTTCGGGCCTGCTTGGGTAATAAACGCGGCAGGGTTTTCCGGCTACAGCGCTCTGCTGATAATCCGTGCAAGCGAGGCTATCGGGTCCCTTTTTGGTCAACTCGAGAGGTCGTAAAAGAGCTTCTTTCGTTTCCCGAGCCGAGAAGGAAAATGTTCGAAATATTGGGGTATGGATTATAAGATAGTCGGCAGGGCCTGTGCTCTGCGTTCTAAGGGTCGGTCTTGTTATATTGCTTGCAGCTGCGGACTCTTGAGTGAAAGCGGCGTTTATATTGGGAAGAAGTTTATTTGTTATTATTGAGGACCGTTATTTGGAAAGCATAGCGAAGATATTCGTTGTCTTTGAAACTCGGGGTATGAAATTGAATGTATAGCCGCGGACAAATATTGCTTCCAGAGAAAGCGTTTATTGTTATAATCCGGGGGGACCGTAGATTGTTAACTAAAGAAGGAAATATTCTGAACGTAGTATGAGTCACGTAGCCCGGACATTACACCTCCCGACTTGGATTAAAGATGGATAGGAAAAAGGAATCTATCTTTAATTATGCAAAGTAGTATAACTATGTGATCGTTACATAAAATAGTACTATATCTATAGACCGCGAGGCGCTTAATATCTATCCTTAAGAGTACCGCCAACACGCAGACTACCAGAACGCGATGGCTTGAACGGTGCGGCGCTATTTAGACGACTGGTCTCGCTTTCATCTGACATAGTTTCGTTTTCAGTTTCTGAGTCTTTTACGCTAGTTTTGGAAGTCATCTCGATCGGACATGACATTTCTCGTCGTGGAGTCGAGCGTCGGCGACTCCGAGGCGACTGGCTCCTTTGGTTTCTGTCTCTGTGGTTATCTGTTTGAACGCTAAGCGTTAAACGGTTAATGATTTTAGAGCAACAACTTGATTTGTCGTCGTGATCGCGGTGACTCCTAGTGCTTCGAAGGCATTTACAACACTTAAATACTATGTATATGGTTAGAGTGATACAAAAGGCGATTCCTATGTAAGTAAATATCGAAATTTTCCGGTGTACCTCTTTCCGCAGGGTCATTTCGTCGATGAGGTTCGTGATCGTATTCAACTTATGACTAGCGACATCAAGGTTTTCCATATTGACATTTGCGAGCGGGATCTGCCGAAGATTAGGGATTTCGCTGTGGTTGGTTCTTAACTTTACGCAACAATCATCGTCGGAGATGTTAAATTTCGGTACGATGGAAGAGGCGTTGCTGGTATACGAGTTTTGCGCTATTAAAATTGTGGACGCCGTATAGGCTTTGCATTGAGCTGAAAGCTCGAATACTCCCGAACCTGACAATTTTACGTCGAAGGGTTGGCGTTCGTTCTTACAATTGATCGTAATGTCGCTTACGCGTGGCAAAACGTACGCCCATTGGTTCTTATTCGAAAGTTTATGCCAGATGTCATGATTCAGTTGCATAGCACGCGTATCGCAAGAACTCGGTATTCTGTCGTTTGTAAATAGAAGTTCGGTCTCACAAATCGTTTTTACATGCGTCGCGTAGAGAGGCTTAACCATTTTACAAATGTAAGCTGGACCTGAAGATTGTTTACAATTGTCTAGAGAGTCGAGAGTCGTGTACTGGGACTTGGTTTTTGACATTACGAGATATTTTGCTGATGGCTGAATGAATACGTAAGTGTTATTTTGCTGGAGAACAGGGAGTGGGATGACTTGATACAGATGGTACGATATTTCCGATACTAAAGGGGTTCCGATTACAAAGATTAATCTATCCTCCATGTAGTACGCGTACAGGGTTATGAGGTTGAGGAGTTCGTGAGCATTAGTGTGGTCGAGTAGGTAAGGATAATTAAGTCCAGCTGGAAGGAATTGTACAGTTTTTTTGAGTTCGTCGATGTATTGAAAAGGCGTCATAATCCTCGGATGTAATGCATTTTGTTTCGCGAATAACACACCGTTTGTGATAGTAGATAACTCTTTGTCTACTTCGCTCGTCAGGAGAGTTAGGAAAGCGAGGTGCTGTTTTGCATTTTCTTCGACTTCGAGGTGGTTCATTCTGAGACGAAGTTCTTTGTTATAATCATCTAGTGCCTTAAAATTTTCGTTTAGAATCCTTTCACTGTGGTGCAAGTTTGTGACTGTCTCGTTAAAATTCGTTATTGTCGTCTGAACTACCTGTACTTGGGATTTTAACAGATCCGTTAGTTCCTGTTCGTTTGTATTGATTCTGTCGATTGCATTATTGTAATATTCTGCGTCGTCGTTATCTAGATTTCCCGTGATAGTTTTAAATACGGTTCCGAGGGCGTTAATCCATCCTCTTTTAGTTCGTCGGTGTCCTATTAAATCTTTTAAATCTCGTTCTCTAGTCTTCAATTCCGGGATCGTACGGTTTAGGATTTGTATAGGAACGTCGCATAATTTTAATTCTTTATATACGGCGATATCGGTACAGTATATACGGGTTTTGGCGAAACTGATGTCGATGAGTTTAATCTTTTCGTCAATATGATTTAAGTCGTAGTAAGTTACAAGATTCCACGTTGCGTCGTAGAATCGCAGCTCTTGGATGTTGTTGTAGTAGATTCCTGGTGAATGATTGAGTTTGATGTCGTTATATAATTCGCTGCGGGTAAGGACCGGAACCCTGTAAAGAGTTTTAGTTTTGTGAGCGTGTAGTCTACGTATACGACGGGCATTATTCGCGTTATGAGTTTTCCTTTATTTCTTCCCTTTTAGTCTATTCGTGTGTACTACTACAAATCTTCTTTTAATTTTGATGGTTACATTAACTGGTGAGTTTATTGCAGTTATTTCATAAGGGCCGACCCAATCAGCGGTCAGTTTTTTCGATCCCGTGACCTTTTCGTTTTTCAACCATACTAGGTCTCCGACTGCGTATTCGACTTGACTCGAACGTTTATCGTAATAGCTTTTGTTCCTTTCTTTGGACTTGATCAAGTGGTTTCGGGCTATTTCGCGAGATTTTTGAAACTTTAACTTTATATCGTCTACTAGGTTGTCGTAGGTGTATTTGAATTCTGGGGTTTTCTTGAGTGCCGACGGAAGTTCGGGTTTTTCTCCAAACACGAGTTCGTAAGGGGTGTATTTTGTCGATGAGTGTACCGTTGTATTGTATGAGTACATGGCAGTAGCTACCCATTCGTCCCAGTCTGTCTGGTCAAGTTTGATGAAGTGTTTGAGGTAATCCGCCAGCGTAGCGTGACTTCGTTCTAACGCACCGTTAGTCTGGGGGTGGTATGCTGTCGTCTGAAGCTGCTTGATTTTGAAAAGTTTCGCGATCTCCTTTAAGAGAATAGATGTAAAGTCTCGGCCTTGATCTGTCAGTATGGATTCAGGAATACCTTATTTGCATATGAAATCCTTATGGAATGTTTTCGCGATCGACCTTGCTTCGTGATTCGGTAGGGGATAAGCCTGGGAAAACTTGGTTAGATCGTCTTGGATTGTAAGGATCCACTTGTTTCCATTCTCTGTCAGCGGCAAGGGTCCGACTATGTCGAGCGCGACTCGTTCAAACGCTTTCGTAGATGTCGTCGTGATTTGCATCGGCGCGCGGATTTTCCTCCTTACTAACTTGTTTGCTTGGCACGACTCGCAAGATTTTATATATTCTGCGATATCCTTTTTCATAGTGGGCCATTTATAAAATGATTTTATCCGTTTGTATGTTCGGTGAAGCCCAGAGTGACCTGCGGTTGGGGAACCGTGGTATTCTCGGAGGATCTCGGGCACTCGCTCAGTAGGAGGCTCGTGGAGCGTGTCGAGGAAGACGTTTACTGTTATACCTGTGCCCTTGAAAATGTACCTGAGCATGGTGCGGATCTTTTCCCATCTAAAACGCTCGTATCCCGTTCCTATTCTCGGAAGACTAATTGTTTTGACCCTATACTTTATGAGCAAGTTTTTGAGAGTAGACAATGCTACGAAAACGTCTTCATAGCTAGCCTTGTCCCAGTAGTTTTCCTTAATAACGATATAGAAGATATATCTGTCCTCTGGCGTCTTGACGCTAGTGATCTCCAATACGTTGGGCCTTTCGCTTTCCAGTTTTCTCGCGTGGTCGAAACGTCTATTGAATTCGCGTAGGAGATTCCCGTTTTCTTCCAAATCCTTCGATATGCATACAGCGTAGTGATCCCCCGATGAGAATAGAGACTCACTGTGTTCAACGATCTTGTCGTAGTTAACTACTGTTGTTGCGAGTTTGTTTAAAAAGTCAGCGTATGATTCCGCAGGTTTCGAGTAGATCACGTTTACTTTTGCGGCGTTGGTATCTTCTTTGACCTCGACACTTTGGTTTATTCTGCTGAGGGCGTCCGCGTTTGAATTAATTCTTCCCGGCTTATACTCTATTGTGTACTCATACTCCTCTAGCTTGAGCCTCCAGCGGACGAGTCGAGAACCTGGTTCCTTGAGACTGAACAACCACGTGAGTGGTCGATGGTCTGTGATAATCCTGAATTTTCTACCGAAAAGGTATGAGCGGAAGTGTTTGGTGGCCCACACGATTGCTAAAAGTTCCCTCTCGATTGTGGAATAGTTCCCTTCAGCTTTGTTCAGTGTTCTACTGGCGTAGGCAATCGGCAAGTCTTGCTTTTCGTGCAGTTGAGATAATACCGCGCCGATTGCGTAGTTACTCGCGTCTGTTGTGAGGATGAATTCCTTCGTGAAATCGGGGTATTTCAGGATTGGTTCCTTGATGAGTTTGGATTTTAGAGTCTCGAACGACTCTTGTTGACTGCTGCTCCATATGAAGAGAGCGTCCTTTTTCAGTAGCGCCGTCAGTGGACTCGATATTTTGCTGAAGTTTTGGATAAATCTACGGTAGTAGCTTGCAAGTCCAAGAAACGATCGAATATCCTTCGGGGACTTGGGAACCGGGTAATTCTTTACGGCTTCGATCTTCGCGGGATCGGGTTTTACTCCCGTTTCGGAAATCTTGTGACCGAGATACATAACTTCCCTACGTAAAAATTCGCATTTATCGAGCTGAATCTTTAAATTATGTTGGGATAGTCTTTCGAAGATTTCTCGCAGTTTCCTATTGTGGGTGTCCAATGAATCGGCGTAGATAACTATATCGTCGAGATATACTAGGCATCGAATTCCTTGGATTCCTGCTAGGACTGAGTTCATCAGTCTCTGGAACGTAGCCGGGGCGTTCTTGAGTCCGAATGGCATGCGATGGTACTCGAAATGGCCGGAAGAGGTTGAGAAAGCCGTCTTTTCCGCGTCTCTTGGATGCATCCGAATCTGATGAAAGCCTGACGCGAGATCTAGTGTTGTAAAATACTTAGAATTGCCCAGCTGGTCGAGGATATCGGCGATGTTCGGTAACGGGTAGGCGTCCCCAATCGTCACGTCGTTAAGCTTTCGGTAGTCGATGACAACGCGCCATTTAATTTTACCCGAGGCGTCACGCTTTTTAGGTACAACCCAGAGCGGTGCGTTCCATGGTGATTTGGATGGTTTGATTATGCCGTCCTGTAGCATCTTACCGATTTGTTTGTTGACTTCTTCCTTGTGGCATTCGGGGTATCGGTATGTTTTTGCGTTTGTTGGCAGTTCCGTCGTCGTTTCGATTTGATGAGTGACGGCACTGGTATGTGAAAGTTCGTCTCCCTCTAAATACGCGAGGTGGTTAAATTCGACGCAAAGGTTTAAAATGCTGTTCCTCTCTTCCTCGTTTAGATCGTCTAATCGGAGGTTTTCTTTTAATTTATTTATTCGGTCGGCTCTCGAATCAATGAGCTCGCGGTTCGCGGATGTACACGTCTCAGTTTCGATGTTCAAAATTCTCAACGTCTCGACCTCTAATGTTTCGATGTTCACGATCGGCTGCGCAATGAATACATCGTCGTCGGTTGTATTAATGATCGACGTAACGGCGTTTGAATTCGTGTCGACCTCGACTATGCTTTGACAGAGATATAATCCTTGTTGGACTTCTCTGGAGTCGATGATTCCCTGTTTCGCGCCGGAAGGGTTAGCGACTAACACTCGGATTAATGACTCGGAACGTGCCGGTATTTTTATCGTTCCCGTTGCTGTCACGATATGGGTGGTATTCTTCTCAATGGTTCGGTTACGAGCTTCATCTTTTTTTTCTTTCTCAGGGGGGATTGCTTCGGGAAGACCTTTTAATAGTTTTTCAACGTAGATGAGGGGGATGTAGCCATGAGGAAATCTCAGCACTCTTGCTCGATTGTCTAGGCTGAGTTCGAGTCCTACTTGGATATCGTTTCCAAGGATTCCTGGGTAGTCTAACGGAAAGTCGTCCCTGACTATATGTACCACTGCTCGGTAAGTGTAGTTGCAAACTTCGATGGTCGTTTCGCAATATCCCAGTGTGAAGAAAGGATCGGGGGTCAGACCTTGAATTTTTACTTTCACGTCTTCGTGACAGAGGGTATCTCCTTTGATGTTGGAGATTTTTATAATTGATATATCTGCTCCCGAGTCGATTAACATTCGGAGTTTTCCGTTTTCAGATTCCCGGATCGACAAGTCTACAAAGGTTGAGATTCCGCGATGGGGGTTTATCGTAGCTGTGATTATTTTTACTGTTCTGCCCGGATTCTGTGAATAGTCCGCGACGTGGCAGCCGTCGGGACTTGCTCGAAGTTTAAATGTCTCGTATTTTCGTTGGTATGTTCGCGTTCGTTGTTTTGGATCGGGTTTGTCGCATGTTGGTTTGGATTATGAGGATTTCCGTCGTGTTGTTGTCGTGTAAAATAGTCATCTCTCGGTCCGTGTGCTTGGAGTTGTCCGCGTCTACTGTTATTGTACGCGCGTTTGCGACATTCGCCTATCACATGGCCTTCGTTTTTGCAATAGTTGCAAAACTTTCTGTCCGTTTGCGCATTTTGATTGAAATTTCCCTCGTTTTGGGATTGGAAGTGACGAATGTTCCGAGGGTTCGATTTTTGGTTGTTCGGGTTGTGATAGCAGTTAACCGTCATGTGTCCCGGACGATTACAGATTTCGCAATGTCTAGTTTCTTTAAGGCTAAGATTTTGGAATTTCGCGATCTCGAATTGTGACTTTTGTATGCTTTCTTCGGCCAACGCGATTTGTATGGCCTCCTCGAGACTGTCCGGTTTTTGAGACTTAACGATTATGGCGATGTCTTTGACCAAGCCCATCACGAAAACGTCGAGCGTCTGTTTGCGTAAGAGGTCTATGCACGCGGCTCTCGCGGCGTCTCCGAGATCGTCGTCTAAACTGTTGGTCAATTTAATTAGACAGTTTTCTACCTTTTGAGAGAACAACAGGACGCTTTCGTTCGGGGCCTGTTTGCAAGACGACAACTCTAGTTGCCATTGACCGTGCGATCTTTTCTCCGAGTATATATTAAGCAAGTGAGTCTTGAGCGATCTCCAATTTTCGAAATTTCGGTTTCTAATCATTGCCCGCGCATTTCCGGTGATTCTCGTCTCTATTATAGCGAAAAGTAAAGATTTTACATTATTGTGGACGAGAGACATAGCCTTATCGCAGTTATCGCAGAATTCGTAGATTTTCGATTTATTCCCGTCGAAATAAAATATCATTTTTTCCGCGAGTTCGAGTTTTATCACCTGATCGTTTGCCATTTTTGGTTTCGTGTATCGGATGTCGATAAGTGGCGGATAAAAATAAATAAACGAAGGTTAGTGGTAGCGAGTACTTAATGGGTAAAGATACGGCTTACAATGCGATGATTGCGACGATGGATACGAGACGGAGCATTTTTGGCGGCGAAACGATGCGAGTCGGTGAACTGATGAGGCAGCGATGGTGGTGGTGAAACGGCGGCGATGGTGACGAATCGCTGGAGAATCGATGGCGGCAGTGCGGAGACAACGGCGACGATGGTTTCCTTGTATTTTGGAACAAATTATCCCTCGATACGGTGTTTCTCACGACACATAGGGTTTTGAAAGAGTTTTCCTATTTAGAATGTTTTTCCCCCTTTTCTTTTTGGACAGGTTTTTTTTTTTTTTTTCGATTTTTTTTTTTTATGCGTTTTGATTCCTTTCACGACACAGAGTTTTGATTCCTTTCACGACACAGAGTTTTGATTTCCTTCACGACACAGAGCTTTGATTTCCTTCACGACACAGAGTTTTGACTTCTTTCACGACACAGAGTTTTGATTTCTTTCACGGCACAGAGTTTTTATTTGAACGATTCGAATCACGAATGTCCGGGATAGCGCAGCGAAAGGTCCGTAGTATCTATTGCGTTCCTCGAGGTTCCTTGTTCCACGTGAACTTCCTCCGTATTTGGATCTTTCCGATTTTAAAGGTCTAATGACCACCGTTGAGGCGATAATTCGTGGCGAATTCCTACAACGTTATTTGGAAGTATCCCACTTCTGACACCATTTTGTAAAAGGAGGAAGGAGGCACTTCGGTTATGATGAACACAATTCCAATACTTTATTAAACAATTCGTGGTACACTGATAATTCCCGGACAAATCGAGTTTCGTTGGAGCGATGTGCTCAGCCGGAGGTTCTGGTCGCTACTGAACATTAGAGAACTTACTTGCTATTTCTTTCTGATACCTCCTAATCCTAAGGGCTACAGTAGTGGGGAGGGCCTTGACATCATTGGCGCGCCATCGGAGGTCCCGTTTTCCAGGACGAACCGCGCTTTCGGGCCTGCTTGGGTAATAAACGCGGCAGGGTTTTCCGGCTACAGCGCTCTGCTGATAATCCGTGCAAGCGAGGCTATCGGGTCCCTTTTTGGTCAACTCGAGAGGTCGTAAAAGAGCTTCTTTCGTTTCCCGAGCCGAGAAGGAAAATGTTCGAAATATTGGGGTATGGATTATAAGATAGTCGGCAGGGCCTGTGCTCTGCGTTCTAAGGGTCGGTCTTGTTATATTGCTTGCAGCTGCGGACTCTTGAGTGAAAGCGGCGTTTATATTGGGAAGAAGTTTATTTGTTATTATTGAGGACCGTTATTTGGAAAGCATAGCGAAGATATTCGTTGTCTTTGAAACTCGGGGTATGAAATTGAATGTATAGCCGCGGACAAATATTGCTTCCAGAGAAAGCGTTTATTGTTATAATCCGGGGGGACCGTAGATTGTTAACTAAAGAAGGAAATATTCTGAACGTAGTATGAGTCACGTAGCCCGGACATTACAATTGCATGCGATTCGAGACAGCTGTGATGAATTTTTTTAATCACATTTTTGACTCCAACGAAACCGTCGATCCTCCTGAAGTTACGCTACATTGACCCGTCCTACAATCAACAATTGCTACATGTGAGATACGAGAAATCGGGCAGCGAGGCT
Source organism: Ichneumon xanthorius (assembly GCA_917499995.1). NCBI lineage: Eukaryota > Metazoa > Arthropoda > Insecta > Hymenoptera > Ichneumonidae > Ichneumon > Ichneumon xanthorius. The sequence goes on along the minus strand of OU824206.1, from coordinate 65,076 downwards.
AAATCACATATGGGGCGTTTTTGATCGATTTGATCGATTTGATCGATTTGCACTTTATGCCAATATACTACATACCATACTATATAGTGTGAGAGGAATTTCCGGATGGAGGGCAAATTCGTCGGAACCCTCCAGTACCGGTAAAAACGTCACAAAACCCCGTCCCTCGATCGGTTTATTTTTATCCATAATGGGCGCCATCCGCACACGGTGTGCGACCCGATCGGCAAAGATGTTAGCAAAAGGATAAGGTTGTGTCCGGCTAGACAAGCAGCCATGGGGGAATGGTAGAGGGGCGGTCCGGTGAATTCGAGCTGAGTGGACATGAAATTGATTATTCCGACACAACATTAAGAGAGACGAAAATAATCATTTATTAGACAGAAATCTAATTCAAGCCAAAAACAGTGCAAATAAAATAAATTAAAGTCTCTCGCTCTCTTTTCCAACAAAAATCCTTAAGGCTACCCGGTACAATGTCTCCCTGCTACACTCCCGACGGCTACTCAGTTCACCGACGAGAGGGATTGCCTAATGCCAATAAATTCCAAAATATAAGATAATTACGCGAAATACAAGAATGGCGAGAAATACAATAAATAACGCGACGTCCCTGGGTCCCTACTAAATTTCGGACGGCTAGCACACTCACACACACAAAATACACGCGGTAACAAAAGAAACGGCCAACGATCGGCGGTGTGTCTCCGCTGTCGCGCGGCAAGGTCAGAAGGACACTCGCTCACGGACGAAATCCGAACGCGCGACGACGTGAGGGTCTACCTGCGCGAGAAACACACGAAATAAAATACCGCGTTTCTTCTAATTACCGGTACTAAGTGCAGGCAAAGTTGCACTGAAAATTACGTGGCGTACCCGGTGAAGCCGGGGCGATACGGACTCTCGCCGTTCTCGCTTTTCTTTCGCCGTTTGCCCGTCGAACAGCTGCCGCCGTCGACCGAAGCCTCGAATTTTATCAAACGCGAAAGAACAGCGCAGAGACCCGCACGTCTTGCCGTTAACAACTACACAGTCACACACAATGGAAACCCTCGCGATTCCCGGCCAATTCCGCAGAAAAGCTACGCACAGGCGACGCGAGCCCGTCTATTACTTGCCCGCCGCGTTTCCTATCCGACGCGTACGGACAACCGAAAAGCCTGAGACGGTGCCCGACGCCGCGACCGAGTCCCACACAAATTACAGCGAATCAGATAAATAATTAATCAAAACAACTACCGCGATAAAGAAGGTTCAATTATTCAATTTACGATCGGTTGCGAAAGGCTTACCGGTATCGAGAAATAAAATCCAAAAGACAAGAAGCGAGCTCGAAAATCCCTTGTGGCTCGGGTACGCAGAATTCCAATACGGTAGTCCGAGAGTGAGCTGCCCACACCGTCACGCTACACCGTTCGCGAGAGAATCCCCGAAAAACGGTTGTCGCTCATCGATCGAGATCGCGACCACCCCTCCCTTGCGCCTACTCTAATTCCCATAACCCAGCGTACCGGTAACTGGCGCCTCGCAGGGCATCCTCGCAATTACACCTTTTCGTACGGCGCGCGCGGAGATCTTTTCGAATAGCGGCCGTCCGTCGACGCGTTATCGCAGATACGACCAAAAGGGTAGGCGGCAGCTAAAGAAATGGTCGCTTCTGGTTGCTGATGCGTTTTCCCCGATCGGTGGGATGACGAGTATCTTGGTGCAAGGTGAGGAAAAGTCGTCCTTCTGAGGATGTAGACCGGAAGTTTGGTTTCGGATGTTGCGTTTCGCTGAATCGAACCGGTAGACCATTCCTTGATATTCGAAGAGTTCTCGATCTCCGCCGTAGTCGTACATGAAAACGATTCGCTTAAATTAGTAATAATACGCCTATCTTATACTGAGCCCACGGAATTGCCCGAGAAGGTGGAACGGTGCGCCGTGAGGGCCTGTGACAGCCCGCTCTCGGACTCGCGGTTCTCACTTTTGTGACGAGGCAAAAAAACCGCGTCACAATAGGTACTATATACCTATTAATTTTATTAATTTACTTGGAATTTGACTTCCCTAACGGACTGAGCCATCGACCAATCCAATGAAAAAACCACAGTGGTTTATTGTCAAAACGTAAAAAACCAAACCACTGTGAAAACCACAGGCCTAGCGGACCCAAAAGTTCCAAGGAAAGCTTATGATGTGGAGGGCTTTAAAATAACCACCATTCAAATCACCGTACAAACCACTGTCCGAATAAACTCTAGCGAGCATGCGGTCGTATTGTCGTCAAAACTACCACTGAAACAACCGTGCAAACCACCGTTCGAGTGAACTTCGAGCGAGCTTGCAACACGGTGGTATTGTCGACAAAGCGTTATGACAGATAATTTTGTTACCTTCTAAGACTGGTTGGGTTTGAAATATTCGATCAGAAATGATAAGAGTCAAAGCCATTTGAAAATGGCTTTGTCTTCTAACATTTCGCATCGGAAATTTAAAGTTGCAGGAAACAACCCAAATCCAGCGACGGTTTCCACGGCGCTCTCAACAAAAAATTCAACAGTGGTTTCAAACTGAAACCAGCTTTGACCTTATCCGTTTGAAACCATAGTTTGAGCTCATCTGAATAGTGGTTTCGACAATAAAACAACCTTCCCGCAAGCTTCCTTCAGTATACTCGGAGAGTGGTTTGAACGGTAGTTTCGACGATAAAACCACCGTGTTGCAAGCTTATTTGAATTTAATCCGACGGTGGTTTGTATGGTGGTCTGGATGGTGGTTATTTTAAAAGCCACCAGGCCGTAGCTCTCCTGCAAACTTTTGAGCCTGCAGGGCCTGTGGTTTTCATAGTGGTTTGTGCGGTTACGTTTTGACAATAAACCACTTGGTGTTACCACCGTGGCTTTTCACGGTGGCCGAACGCGCTAGGGTTATGAGCAGTTCAATTCTATATTTGACGCGAATCATCTGTGCCACGATTATTTGTAAATAACTATTGTCGTTGCAACAGGTACCCGCCGGAAATCAAAATTGAGATTCCGTACAATTCGATTAAAAGCTCGCTAAAAAAATGGAGGAGGAATTCGTTTCCGCCGAATCCCACGAGCCTCCAAGAAATGACGGAACAGTTGGAGCATCCCGACAGGACGCGATTATTGGAGTACGACGGAGGAAGTCTTGTATGCCGACGCATAATTGACAGCCTCGGAAAAGCGCACGCTTTGTTTTATGATCCTGCTTTCGTCGAGGCGGCATTCCGCAGCGTGACCAAGCTTTTTATAGACGGCACGTTCCAAACAACGCCGAACGTAAACGACGTGTACCAACTGGTGACGATTTTAGGCGTTACGTTCGGTCACGTGAGTTAGAAAAATATTTAACCTATTGAATTCCTTGTAAAGTCTTCCATGCTATATCTTCTAAAGCTAGTGTCTGCAGCTTTTATAACAAAATTGTACTTCAACGTTTCGAGCAAAATTGTTTTAGTCGTTTTCAAAAAATTCAGCCAACGATGGGTATTCTTTGATCGGATATTTTCTAGGCTCTTCCATTCGCGCATATTTTGATGTCGAGCAAGACTGAAGCAGGCTACATGGCGGTGTTGACCGAAATGTCAGGGTTGCTCAACAGCGCGGACGTAACGCTTGTTATGACCGACTTTGAGCAAGCGTTGAGGAATGCGAGCAAAAGAGTGTTCACGAATGCGCACGTTACCGGCTGCAGCGTGCACTACGATCGGGTACGAATTTCCTTTCTGTTAAGCCTCATATTAAACTCCGGGCTTGAAACGAGCATATAGGAAGGACCGGGTCGCGATGGGCCCCCGGGGCGAGATGGGGTACTGAAAAATCAGGTTGACGCGGGGCGTAATGAGCCACCCTAAATAAGATAACTAGAAGGCTGCAACGGCGTATTATTGGAGCATGAGTATTAATGACGGGTAGAAGTTGGGAAACTCAAGATGTATGGATAGTACAGGCTAGGGCTGTATAGATAGACTGGCCTAGCGGGCTAAAATATCGTATCCGAATAATGGATTTTATAGTTTGGCCGGCTGTGCCGTCTTAGCCGGCTAAACTATTTTAGCCGACTAATCCGTTTTAGTCGGCCAAGTTATATTAGCCGGCTAAGCTAATAGTGTTGGAATTTTTTGACAAATTTTTATCTTATTTTTTCTAATATTACCTGCAACGTATCCGCTGAATACGAATCCGCCAGCCTTTTTGGCCTAAAGTACAATGCTACATTAAGGGACTCGATTTTATGCACGAAAAATCGTATTTATGGGATTTAAATGGAAAATATTGGGTTGGGAGTAAAATAATTGATATATTCGTGACCAGCGGGGAAAAATACGTGGAATGTAGCCTTGAAACAAAAAAAATTGATTGAACAACGATTTTTCGCTTCTTGAGCCATTTTTGAAAAAATATCGATTTTCGTAAATTTTAAAGGTCGATATCTTATGAGGCTGAAGCTGGCGGCCGAGTTAGCGACCGACGTACGCGCACGTCTAGCGAGCCATCGCGCGCGCGGCACTCTAATAGTTGAAAAAAAAAATCGTTTCGCATAAAACCCTTTGACATAAAATTCTGATAAAATGTACACATCTTATTTAAGATGGTTACTATACAATAAGGCTAAGCGGACCCTTTGGCTATGTCTTAAGGGGTCCGTAGGTATAAATAATTATAGACACCCTACCAGCGGTAGCAATCCGAGAAAATTCCGAAATAATTCATAGATACTCCTTAAGACATGTACTATGTATTACCAAAGAGTTTTTTCGGGAGCAGATCCTTTAAGGGCATTTTTAAGGGGTCTAAAAACTACAAACGAGTTCGGTCGGTCCCATACAGCCGGACGCTGGCGATAGCAATCCGAGACAAATCCGAAATAATTCATACATACTACTTAAGGTATGCACTATGTATTATTTCGGATTTTTCTCGGATTGCTACCGCCAGCGGCCGTCTCTATGGGATCGACCGACCCCGTTTGGAGACTTAAGACCCCTTAAAAATACCCTTAAAGGGTCTGCTCCGAAAAAAATTCTTCGTTAATGCATAGTACCTTCCGTAGTATCTATTAATTATTTCGGATTTTTCTCGGATTGCTACCGCTGGTAGGTTGTCTCTATAATTATTTATACCTACGGACCCCTTAAGACATAGCCAAAGGGTCCGCCTGGCCTTATTGTATAGTAAACATCTTAAATAACATGTTCAATTTTTTTCAGAATTTTAAGTCAACGGGTTTTATGCGAAACGATTTTTTTCAACTATTAGAGTGCCGCGCGCGCGGTGGCCAGCTAGACGTGAGCGTACTTCGACCGCTAACTCGGCCGCCAGCTTCAGCCTCATCGATATCTCAGGTCCCAATGGAGCTAGAAAAAATCCGGGGTGCCCATCGTGTTCTACGGGTGAAAATACACAAGCTAGGGTCCTGCCTGAATTTTTGGAGGCGTTTTATCGTGTCGTTTGAGGACGTCGAAAAACGGACAAATGGACTTGAAACCTTGCAATTTTTGGACGAATTTTTTTTCTGTTTTAAAAACTAATTGCCACGTATTCCGACGTATTTTTGCACGCTGAACACGAATCCGCCGCCCTTTTTTTGCCTAAAGTACAATGCGACATTAAGGGGCTCGATTTTATGCACGATTTTATGCACTTGGCCGGCCAAACTATAAAATCCATTAGCCGGATAAGATATTTTTACCGGCTAGGCCAGCCCTTAAAAAAGTGAACAATTTAAGGGTAGCCCGTCTCGCCCTAGACCATTTTTTTCGCACGCGCTATAAAACTATGAAAATATCATTGTTGGATGACAAACAATAAATTATGCTTTCGGCAACGTTGTAGCCGCATTATTTGTTTAGGGGGCCCATCTCGCCCCGGTCTCCCCTACGTGAAATATAATTATTATTCGCTACTTTATAAGCTCTCGTGTCTCACATCTGCGATATGACTTTGTTAAGATAACGAGTTTATAGAATGTTTATAGAAAGCCCGGTGCTTTCTCTCGAATGCAGAGAGTTGTGCAAACGTTTTGCATCGAATCTTGTCCACATAAAAAATTTTAATAGGAATTTGTGAACAATTCAAGAATGCGAATATGTAATGTGTTCACGGAATCGTTTTAAGCCCTGATCATACATATACGAGTTATAATTTTACATTCTAGGCTTTGTTGAAAAAAATCAACAAATTAAAATTGAACGGCCTGGTAAACGGAAACGACGTCGCCAAGATATTCGTGAAAAAATTGATGGCTTTGGCGTTTTTGCCCGAAGAGTTGATTTTTTCCGAATACACAAAGCTAAAAAACGCTTTGCCAGGAGCATTGGCAACGGTGTTTCGTGCCTTCCTCACGTATTATGAGCGCCAGTGGCTACGAATAGTAAAGCCTGCCGGGTTCTGTGTGCATGGCCTATCGAAACGCACAAACAACGTGATAGAGTCATACAACAGCATACTTGCTGACGAGCTCGGTAGACATCCCGGTGCCTGGATGTTTTTAGGTATGCTACCTTCACAACGTCCGTTCCTCTTCACATCCCGATACCGTATCCTATGCATTGCCACATTCCTTTTTTTCCCTCGAATAGTTAAACTCCTCAAGTTGACGTCGAAAGCCCGAAACGACGTCGAGAGCCTCAGACGCAACAAGAGGATTAAGCGGCATCCCAGATATTCGACGGTTTACAAACAGCGCGAGCTTGTGCAAGGTTCGTCATAATATTATTTAATCGTATAATTAATTAAGACGAAATACATTTTTTCCCGATTTGGCTAAAATAATAGTACATTATGCCACAAGGGAGGAAAATGCACTTCCTCCCTTGTCGCATACGATATTTTTTTTCCGACTTCGTTAAAATAACCACATTTCTTGCGTCGCAAAATCATCATATTCGCCAATGACCATTACTCCACCGGGAGTAATAGAACTTCCAGCGGGAGTAATGAGCCCTATTACTCCCTAGGGAGTAATGAAATTGTACCGCGCACGCGCACATGTTAATAATTATCATCGGTCAATAATAGGCTATTTTCCGCCCGTATTGCATGCAAGGAATGTGGTTATTTTAGCGCAGTCGGGAAAAATAGTATATTACGCCACAAGGGAGGAAAGTGCGTTTTTTCACCGAGTGTGAAGTTTGATGCCCGAGCGAAGCGAGGGCAGAAATTCACACGAGGTGAAAATGCACTTCCTCCCTTGTGGCATACGATATTTTTTTTCCGACTTCGTTAAAATAACCACATTTCTTGCGTCGCAAAATTATCATATTCGCCAATGACCATTACTCCAGCGGGAGTAATAGAACTTCCAGAGGGAGTAATGAGCCCTATTACTCCCTAGGGAGTAATGAAATTGTACTGCGCATGCGCACACGTTAATAATGATCATCGGTCAATAATAGGCTATTTTCCGCCCGTATTGCACGCAAGGAATGTGGCTATTTTAGCGCAGTCGGGAAAAAAAACATTTCTTGCGTAGAATACGAGCGGAAAATAGCCTATTATTGACCGATGATCATTATTAAACTGTGCGCATGTGCAGTACAGTTTAATTACTCCCTAGGGAGTAATAGGGCTCATTACTCCCTCTGGAAACTCTATTACTCCCGGGCGAGAAATGTTCATCGGCGAATATGACTTCGCTAAAATGACCATATTCCCTGCCTGCAACGCGGGCGGGAAATACTTGATTCTTGCCGATTAACCGTGCCCATGCGCAGTTCTGTTTGATTACTCTCTAGGGAGTAATGGAACTCCCAGAGGGAGTAATGCAACTCCCAGAGGGAGTGATGCAACTCCCAGAGGGAGTAATGGGATGTTCCTTTCGTGGTTTAAGCAACTGTGGCCATAGACCGAGGTACCGGCAGATTAATGAATGCGAAGACGCCCTCGAGGTCGAGCTCACATTAAGCTCTATGTAATAAGCTTGCGGAATGTGGCTAAAAAACTTGGGATCGATGTTAAGTCAATACCTTGGTATCCGAATTAACGTCATTCTGAAAATCAAATTTGAGATCGAGTTTCAGAAATTTAGTCTTCGGAAAACAGACCCTCGAGAATATCGGGTCCGGAAATATGGCCCCCATAAATTCCGATGATTATATATCGGATATATTTTCATTAAGGGGATGCTGGGGCAGTATTTTTTTTCTTTTTGACCCTGTTTTACCGGCGAAACTAGACAATTTTTCAGTTCCGACTTCGTATTGTTAATATGCTTACACGTATGCGTCAAATCATGCAGGTTTATAATATTAACATAAACGCTTCGGTGTGCGGTCGAATTTTGATTGAAAACTTACAAGAAATTAAGAAAACCGAATATTATAGTTTGCGAAAGTGCATGAACGCAGTGTCACGATTGACGAACAGGTTGCTCTGCATCGTGCCCGACACTACAATCATGCCGTAGTCATCGGCTCTGATCACCCATCGCAAGTCGATAGACTAAGCGAACGCAGTATGCGTAATTATCTTTTGTGTGAACAGCTTTCCAACGGTTTTGGAATATTCGGAGAACTTCAAAGAATTGGCATGCACACTTTTTTGATGTATACGAGATCTAGATTTTTTATATCTAATAGAACGGATGCTGTTGCCACTTCAGCGGCCATGATGATTTTCGCGACCGTTTATAATGTTGTATTTCCTTCATTTTTCGGAAGATTTCGACCGAAATTCACGTGCATGCCAAATCGATCAGATTATTAATACAGTCCTGCAAGATTTTAAGCAAACGCGTCGCATAGTAACGACGAATAGTGAAAACTAAGAAATCGCCAATTTTGGTCGGTAAAACAGGGAGGTGCAGCATCCCCTTAGTTAGTATTTTTTGTGTTGGGAGGGGGGCTTCGCCCCTCCAACCCCCCCAGCGGGACTTCGACCCCCATCCCACCACGGGCTGCGCCCCTCTTCGAACTCCACCCTCTTTGTTTAATCAAATTTAACATTTAATCTTACCTCATACGAGAAAACTTGTATTTGAGTAGCAATTCTGTTTGACTCGGTCTTCAATCCCTCTTATCGCTACAGCTATGCATTGGCCAATTGCGCTGTTACACGCATACAAATATGGTCATTTTAGCAAAGTTGGAAAAAAAGTAACGTATGTCACACGGGACGAGCGGATTTTTACCTCGTGCAAGAACTGCGTTCGCTTCGCTCGGGCAGCAAACGTCACGCTCGGTGAAAATCACGCACTTTTTTGCTCCCTTGTAGCATGGTGTACTATTTTGTTACTTAATAGATCGAGCTTCTTAACTTAAATTCGAGACGTGAAATAATGTTACGCTGGTTAATTTCATTGTGTGACTTCCGTTGGATGGGTTTAATTTGAAGCTGTATTGCGAATTTTATAGTAAATCAAAAATACACATAACCTATTTATCATGACCCTTTATTATGTCGATTTCATTAGCTTGGAAAGACTTGTATGCCGGCGATCTGACTGCTGCGGAATTTTTGGACAAAACGGCTGCTCTGAAAGGCCACATACGGAAGCGACTGGAAGTAATCTCCAACAATCCCCCAGAGGATGAATTGGAGATTATCGAAAGTCCGCAAACCATGCGCTCCGGTAAATAAAATGATTATATTTCAACGCATTTGAGGAAGGCATTCGATTAGACGAAAAATGCGTATATGCCGTCAAGTTGTAATGAATACTCTGAGGTCATGCTTTTTGCGAAAAGTATTCATGACTAAATCAACATAATGTAGCAATTTGATTTATGTCCATTTCTCGTTCTATATTTTTATTGAAGTTGAGGATCCCGAGTACGAGCATGCCATTTTCGAAGGACTGCGGTTCGAAGCGGTAGAAAATGTGCAAAATCCCGCGGGCGAACCATTGGCAGACGACAATGATGGTACATTATACAACTAATGTGTTAAACATGAAAAAAACAATTTTTTCATACTGTAGCTCATTTAATTAGTATAAAAGCACAATTCCATAAAAACAATCGATCCGACAGATTGGAATACATTGCAATTACATGTTTTAGCATCAAACCCCGATAGTTCTGATCGTTCGTTCGCCAGATCCGATAATGAAGGTAAATTAAGAAACATTGCTTTAACATTGACTAAACTATTTCGTCTCAAGTTTGCTTAGGGGAGAGCGGGGCAAAATGGGACAGTGGGGTAAAACGGAACAGTCAGGGCAAAACTCAATGTTTCAATGTGAATTTTAAGTGCCCCATTTTGTCCCAACGATACATCCGGATTCTCAACCCCGTTTTGCTCCACGGACGACCATTGTCACCATACAAAAGTTATTGGAATATTGCGTTTTGTCTCATAATCCCGTTTTGCCCCTCAGTGCCATTTTACCCCGCTCTTCCCTATTGTAGATTGTTCGATCTGACCAAGGCGAAATACATAAATTATTTTTCCAGAATCAGATTCAGACTCGTATGATTCTGAACGCATGTATGAGGGTACCGATGACGAAGGTAAATCGACTTCGTTTTAATTGTGACGCAATAAAGTATTTTCGAGCTTTCTTACTATAGATTGGTCTCCCATTACCGAGGTTCAATTTCGTGAAGACAAACAATCGGGCTTAGACTATATTGCATGCAATTATCTGTTTTAGAATCAGACCCTAATTACGTTCCTTCCGATCATATGGAAGACAGTTCTGATAGTCAAGGTAAATTTAGAACCATTGCATTAAGCGTGAGTAAACAATTTCGGCTCGCGATTGCTTTCTGTAGATTTGTCGATCTTACTGATGCGAAATACACACATTTTTTTTTTTAGAATCAGATTCTGACCATTTTGTTCCCTTGGCTGACGGTTCCAATAATGAAGGTAAATCACGAGACTTTTTTAATCGTGACGAAAGAAAGTATTTTCAAGCCGTCTTACTGTACATTAGTCTGCCATTGCCGAGGTCCAATTTCGTGAATACAAACAATCGGGCATAGACTATATACTGCAATTATCTGTTTTAGGATCACACTCTGATCATTCCCTTCCGGGTCATATGTCCGACAGTTCGGATAGTCATGGTAAATTTAGAAACATTTTGTAAAGAAAACGTCAAAACTGATGGTTTTTCATAGTCTTTTTACGGCTTTTCATCGTTCAATAGTCCTGCAATATCTTAAGCATAACAAAAAAAGCTCAAGTTTCATTGTAGACGATTGTTTGATATTGCTAAAGCCTCATTGTATGACAACAACAAATCAGCCATAGACTATATCAAAATTATCCCTTTCACAGTATCCAACTCAAATCATTCGTCCGTCGAGCGGGAAAATGGTAATGCTTTATGATATTACAATGATGATACACTGTGATCATAAATGCAATTCTGACTATTGGCAACATTTTATTTGATATACAAACTAGGCGACGTCCGGCCAGTAGACGCAGTCCGCGGGTTTGAGGCTGGCGATCGATTGTCCGATAGTGACAACGGAGGTTTAGCTGAATTCATTGATGACGCCGATCAAATAAATGACCGGAATGATATGGACAATCTTGATAACGGTAATAAACGTATCTCTATATAGTCTTTATATTATTAAAACAAAATACGTAGATAATGCAATTACCGCGTCGAAAGATTTTACTTTTAAATGTAATTACATGCTTTGTCATTACGTACGATCCTCTCGTACGATAATACAAAATAAAAATTAACGAATGACTTCACGCATCTTCGGTAACTTTTATTGAGGCTCACTCCGCGATGGTTTATGGCTTACTGACATGTCTCACAATATTTTCTGATATTATAGAAGTCGTTGCTGAAGTCGCGGGTCGCGGTTTTGAGGCGAACGTGCGCGAAGATGACGCGAATATGGTGGAGATTCCCGAAGTTAATGATGGTGAATGACCTATTCCACTGAATTATTAACATTCTTTCTTTCTTTTTATTTTTCGAGACAAAAAGGTCTTACTTATTTCCGTCTTCTGATTATTCGACTGACCATTTGCAAAATTTTCTCATGCGTAGACGTCGTTGCTGAAGTCGCAGGAGGCGATTTTGGCGCAAACGAGCGTGAGTTATTTGGAAATGGCGCGAATAGGGTGGAGATCATTGCAGATCATGATGGTGACTGACCTATTGCCCTGGATTATTAAGGGGATGCTGGAGCTGTTTTTATCTGTTTTACCGACGAAATTGGACCATTTTTCAATTCCGACTTAGCATTGTTAATATGCTACACTATGCATCAAAACATGCATGACTATGATATTGACATAAACGCTTCGGTCTGCAGTTGAATTTCGATTGAAAACTTACAAGGAATTAAGAAAACCGAATATTATAGTTTGCGAAAGTGCATGAACGTAGTGTCACGATTGACGCAGAGCGGCTCTGCATCGTGCCCTACACTACATTCATGCCGTTCCCGAGTATAAATTTTCACACGTTACATCGGACCCTGATAAGGTCCTGAGAAGGCTTGACAAGGGCCTGACAAGGCCCCTATCAGGGCCCGATGTAACGCTCGAAAATGTCTACTCGGATTGTCATCGGCTGTGATCACCCGTCACAAGTCGATAGACTAAGTGAACGCAGTATGCACTATGCATGATTATCTTTTTTATTTATTTGTTATTATTTAACGTCGCATCAACTGCTATGGTTATTAGCGACGGGACCTACTGTTTTCCCTTTAGTGGGAACCGTACAACTTTGGGGGTTACTCAATATGAGTGAACGTTAACTGTACTTTTGGATGTCAGTAACAGTCGGTCATCTAGGTTTGCTTCACGGCGCCGGAGCTACGTCACGTCGATTACTGGCTGTAAACAGTGGACGTCTACTGATATATATATCGGCTATCGCACGATAGATGCCAGGAGTACGTCGCGTCACAATATTTTTCTGCCAGCAAGACTACGGCACCGGGATTCGAACCCCAGACCTCCCGATACTTTGTTCTTGAGGCTAGTACTCTAATCACGAGACCAACGTGATCGGTGATTATCTTTTGTGCGAGCAACTTTCCGACGGTTTTGGAATATTCGGAGAACTTCAATGAATCTGCATGCACGCTCTTTTGACGTATACGAGATCTAGATTTTTTTATATGTTACAGAACGGATGCTGTTGACATTTCAACGGCCATGGTGGTTTTCACGACAATTTGTAATGTTCGATTTTCTTTGTTTCTCGAAAGATTTCAACCGAAATTTGAGTGCACGCCGAATCGTTATTAATACAGACCTGTAAGATTTGAAGCATATCCGTCACATAGTAACGACGAATAATGAAAACTAAGAAATGGCTTATTTCGATCGGTAAAATAGGGAGATCCGACATCCCCTTAATGGTCTTTTTTTTCTTTGAGTTTTTTTTGGATAAAAAGGGTCGTACTCATTTCTCTTTTGATTATCCAACTAACCATTTGCATAATTTTCTCACATTTTAGACGTCGTTGTCGAAGTCGCCGGTCAAAATTCCGCGGCGAACGAGCGCGCGATAATCGTGGTTGACGCGAATATCGTAGATATTATCGAAGATAATCACAGTGAGTGTTCCCCTGGATTATTAACATTCTTGCTTTTCTTTGATTTTTTGGAATAAAAAAGTCTTACTCATTTCTGTCTTTTGATTATCTATCTGATAATTTGCGATATTTGTTCATATTATAGACAACATCCAAGAGGTAGCTCGAGGTATCAATGCGGACGAGCGACGTGTTGTCGTGGATAACGCGAATAACGTCGAAGTCGCAGGTCGAAACTTTGCGGCGAACGAGCGAGGGTTAATCCACGATGACGTAGATATGATAGAGATTGTCGCGGATAATCACAGTGAGTGTTCCCTTGGATTATTAACATTGTTTATTTTCTTCGATTTTTCGGGATAAAAAAGGTCTGATCATTTACAATATTTGCTCATATTATAGACAATATCGAAGAGGTAGCTCGAGGTATCCACGTCAACGCGATCGTTGTCGTGGATAACGCCAATAACGGCGAAGTCGCAGATCAAAATTTTGCGGCGAACGGGCGCGGGTTAATCCACGATGACGTGGATATGATAGAGATTCTCGAGGATAATCACAGTGAGCGTTCCCCTGGATTATAAACATTCTTTCTTTTCTTTGATTTTTCGGGATAAAAAAGGTTTCAAAGCTTTTGATTATTTAACTAATCATTTGCGATATTTGCTCATTTTATAGACAACATCGAAGAGGTAGCTCGAGGTATCGATTTGAACGCGATCGTAATCGACATATCCGGAGACAGTGACAGCGGTAAGCGTCCTATTACCGGCTTATTATTGGTACTGTGCTTTTTACCCCGATCTCCTATGGGTTACAGGCCCCTTCACTCTATCTCTTCGTCCTCTTTCCTTATCCATTTGTCGCCGGTTCGATTCTCGAATTCAGAGCTTCGTCGTGCCCCATTAGGTATCGGCCTCAGACTAACGGCTGTAGTCGTAGGCTGTACGTCCTACATCCAAAGCTACGTCCTCGTCCGTTTTATTCACCTACGGGACTTCGGTTTCGGGAATCGAACCCGCTCCTGACCTTAGTCTTTAGTTTGGCACACCAATGCGCTGGCTGTTTCCTTTTTGGATCTACTATTTTTACGGTGGATTTTGAACCACCGAGATTATGGAAAGCACATAGAAAAATCCACTGCGTGTGAGCCCGGGCCCGAACCACTCGGTCACTGCTCTCTACTACTGGTTTATTATTGGCTATTATTAATTTAACTGGTGTTGCATTTGTTACTAGCTCATCACACGCGTATACTTAGTATGTAAAACAGGGTGGCGTACACTTTAATAGTTCGACATAGAATTCTGCAAAAAAGGGCACATATTATTTAACATGTTAACACAATAAGGTATAGCTGACCCTTTAGCTATGTTTTTAAGGGATCTGGAGGAACAAATAACTATAGACATGACCTGTCAGCGGTAGCAATTAGAGAAAATGTTGAAATAATTCATAGTTACTGCTTAAGGTATGTACTATACATTGCCAAAGAGTTTTTTTTGTTGAATCTGACCGTTTAAGTTAATTTTTAAGTGGTCTTAAGATTCTAAATGAGTTCGTTCGCTTGCATATAAAGACACCTTTATGCGAGGCTGGCCGATAGCGATTTGAGAAAATTCTAATAAAATTCATAGATACTACTTAAGTTATGTATTATGCATTGTGGAAGAGCTTTTTTGCTGAAGCTGACCCTTTAAGTGCATTTGTAAATGGTCTTACGTCTCTAAACGAGTTCGTTTGCTCGTTTCGAGACTTAAAAACCCCTTAAGGGGCTGCTGGAGCTGTTTTTTTTCTTTTTTAACTTGCTTTGCCTGTTTTACCGACAAAACGACAATTTTTCAGTTCCGTCTAGGCATTGTTACTATGCTACACATATCAAATCATGTAGGATTATGATATTGACATAAACTCTTCGGTGTGCAGTCGAATGTTGATTGAAAACTTACAAGGAATTAAGAAAACCGAATATTATAGTTTGCGAAACTGCGTGAACGTACTGTCACGATTGACGTACAGGTGGCTCTGCATCGTGCCTTACACTACATTATCGCTGTGTTCGACGGCTCTGATGACCCGTAGCAAGTAGATAGACTAAATGATCGCAGTTTACACTATGCGTGATTATCTTTTGAGTGAGCAGCTGTCCGACGGTTTTCGAATACTCGGAGAACTTCACCGAATCGGCATGCACGCCATTTTGACGTATGCAAGATCTAGAATTTTTATATCCAACAGAACGGATGCTGTAAACATTTCAGCGGCCATATTGGTTCCCGAGCAGAAATTGGGATCAGGCTGCCTGATACCCTATCAGGCCCTGTTAAGGTACAGCCAGGGCGTGCCTGATCAGGCGAGCCTGATGAGGGCCTGATAAGGTGCAGATCATGAAGCATGACTAAATAATCCTCACTTCAGATGAGGGGAGCCTGATGCCAGCCTGATCAGGGCCGGATAACGTACAGGTAGGGGACACGTGATTGGATATCCTTCGCTTTTGACGAGGCTAGCCTGATAGTACCCCGATCAGGGCCTTAGCAGGTGAATCAGGCAAGCCTGCATGTTGCATGTCTGGAGAACATTGATTTTGAGAAGAGAACATTGATTTTGCATAATGAAAATTAAAAAAAATGATTCTAAGGTATTTGAAAAATAAACTTTTAGAAAAGAATTAGTTAACCTTTTTTCTAATTTCAAATAAATTCGTACATTTTTTACAGTTGATGTGAATTTTGAATAGAATTTTCTTACGTTGGAAAATTTTTTTTACTAAATCTTGCAACGAATTTTGGATAATGTAATAAGTTAATAAGTAAATAAATAATTTAAATAATTCAATCGATTTAATAAAAAAGATTCCTTGATTGTTTGTTGAAAATTTATTTTTTATTTATTGCAATTTTTTTACTTTACTATTATACAAAATCAATGTTCCTAAGCATCTTACATATGATTGATTTTTTCCGTTTTTTATCTCATTAGAAAGTGTTCAAAATTCTCACTGAATTTTATTTTTCGCCGGCTATGCACGTGTGAGGCACTTTGTACAAGTAGATTTAGTCGTGTATATCCTTCTACCGGAGCTTAAAAGCAAATTTGACATTATGTTTCTCAAGTTGAGGATAGCCGAGTTGGTTAAGGCGCCGCCAAAGCAGTTCCCATTGGCAAGGTCGCTGGTTCAAGTCCTACCATGAGTTAAATAAAAATTAATTTTTCCGCGGTTTAGATTGTAGTAATTAATTTAATCCGAAGAACAAATATAAAAGGTTCACAAGTCCGATAAAATAACGCTAATAAATAAAAAATATTTATTATATTTTTCTCAGGCGGCAATCAGGCACCTTGATTAGGCCGTGATCAGGCAGCCTGATCAGGACCTTATAGGGCCATGGCGTTACATATCTGATCAGGGCCTGATAAAGGTGCCTTATCATGACCTGATGAGGAGTCAGGCCGTGCCTGATAGGGACCTGACATCAGCCCGACGGTAATTTCTGCTCGGGTTTCCGCGACACTTTACAATATTCGATTTTCGTTATTTTTCGGAAGATTTCGACCGAAATTCGAGTGCACGCCGAGTCTTTTATGTTATTAATACAGTCCTACAAGATTTGAAGCATACGCGTCGCATAGTAACGATGAATAGTGAAAACTAAGAAATCGCCTATTTTCGTCGGTAAAACAGGAAGGTCCAGCAGCCCTTTAAACAAACAGCCAAGGTTCAGCTGTAAAAAAACTTTTTGGCAATGCATATTACATACCTTAAGTAGTAACTATGAATTATTTCAGAATTTGTTCTGATTGCTACCGGTCATTCCGTGTCTGCATGGGAGCGAGCGAACTCGTTTAGAGACTTCAGACGCCTTAAGAATGCATTTGAAAAATGTCGTAAGCAATGCATAGTACATACCTTGAGTAGTATCTATGAATTATTTCAGAATTTTAGCTAATTGCTACTGATAGGTCATCTCTATAATTATTTGTTCCTACGGACCCCTTGAAAACATAGCCTAAGCTTTACCTTATCGTCAGCTTTACCTTATCGTGTAATGAACATCTTACTTAAATAATATGTGGTATTTTTCTGAATTCGATGTCGAAATAGTACATTACGATACTAGTACGATACGGTACGATTTACGGTACGATAAAACTTTTTCTGACGAGTGTGAGTTTGCAGTACGAGCCGAAGACGAGTGTTGCAATCACACGAGTTCAGAAAACTTTTTATGCACGAGTATCGTACGAAATTTTACGCACCGAGTGAAATAGAGGTTTATACCAATCGATTTTCATTGTAACCGTTAGAGTGTCGCGTGCATAGTGAAATATTGAGCAAACTAACTTACATCTCTCTGACCGTGGCCAATAAATTGGAAAATGCAGATTATTGGATGAAATTTTAAGACATTTCTTGATTTTTTCTTATGTTGTGCCAAACAAAAATCTTACAGTCAGACGCTCGTACTTTTCAGTACCAACTCATTAACATGAATGAAGATGATGTTAAGATTCAATAGCGTCTTTTTTAATGCCACCAGATGAAGTCCAAGAAATCGAGCGAGATGCTGAGCTAAACCCAGACGCTAATAACGGTAAAGAAAATCTTTTGTTGCAAAGTAGTGACCTTGCAAAGATTTAAATCGTAAAATGTACACGTGTGATTGGCGAAACAACGTCTGATTTCAATATCTATTGTCTAACGTAGATGGAGCAGTAGCACCAGTAGCACCAGCAGCACCAGCAGCACCAGCAGTGGCAGCGCCGGCACCGCGTCCAGGAAGTAAAATAATTAAAAAATGTAGTACATAAATAAAGTTACTGTGTGCTCTTAATTACTGATGCACAAATAATTTGCAGTGTCTCGGAGCAGAAAAAAGAATCTGCGAAAGAAAAGGCGTCGACAGATGAAAGCTTTGGCCGCAGACGCACAACCTCGACCATACGGACACAAGGGCCGGCGCCGGCGCAACAGGGCAAAGAAAGCTCAAGGTAACATTAATTTTTGATAATGGTTACAAAATTGATTTGCCCAAATTCCTCACGGCACTTGAAGAAATTTCAAATTTCGGTAATATGAGAAAGTGCCTTTAAGTTCGTAAAAATGTTTTTATCTGCATTGTCTCCAGCTTCTCACAGCTACTTATGAGTACTGATGAGGGCATTCGCCTTATAGCGGGTCAGCTTGGTTGATGCGTAATTACTAGTAATTACCTCACCTATTTTTTGCCCATTTCTGTTTTTTTTTGCCCTTGCGCCTTCATTTGGAATTGCGATGATGAATTGAACGCAGAAGGGTTTGGCGAAATACGAGGAACTGTGAGATTGTTCCAAATTATTAATGGGTGCCCTTTTGCATACATTATTTAGATGTAACATTATTTAATTTCAATAACGACAAATGATATTGTCAGTTCTTTTTCGAATGGTGCGTTAAGGCTACCGGGGGGGGGGGGGGTGTGGAATTGAGGGGTGCGTGGAATAGTGCTGAGCATGTGGGCGATCGTGTAGAGCATGATATAAAGTGTTGCATGGTCTATAGTGATACATAGTAAAAAGTGATACGTGGTTTAAAGTGGTGCATGGGATCGTGTAATGCATAGAATAATACAGTGGTATATGGTATTAGTGGTGCGTGATATAAGTGGTGCGTGGCATAAGTGGTGCGTCGTAAACAGTGGTGCGTGGTATACAGTGCTGCGTGGCATACAGTGGTGCGTGGTATACAGTGCTGCGTGGTATACAGTGGTGCATGGTATAAATTATGCGTGGTATATAGTGGTCTATAACAGTGGTATGTGATATAAAGTGGTTAGCGTTCTAGAGTAGTGCACGCACTCGTCTAGTGTGTATTAAAAAGTGAATCGTGGATTCGTAACTAATGTATTGTTATTAATGTATTGTTGTTAATGGATCATAGTAAATATGTATTCATTAATAGTTCATGGCATCTTGTAATGCGTATTATAGAGTGGTGCGTGGTATAGAGTAGTGCATGGTATACAGCGGTGCGTAGTATAAGTGGTCTATAACAGTGGTATGTGGTATACAATGGTGAGTGTTATAGAGTAGTGCGCGGGCTCGTGAAGTGTGTCTTAAAAAGTGAATCGTGAATTCGTGATTAATGCATCGTGATATAGAGTGGTGCGAGATATAGAATAATGTGCAGGCTCGTTGTAGTAGTGTAGTGTATCTTAAAAATTTAATTGTGGATTCGTGATTAATGCATCGTGATATAGAGTGGTGCGAGATATAGAGTACTGCGCAGGCTCGTTGTAGTAGTGTAGTGTATCTTAAAATTTTTCTTGTGGATTCGTGATTAATGCATCATGATATAGAATGGCGCGTAGTATACAATGGTGCATGGGGTTGGGTAATGCCTGGTATACAGTGTATATACACTGGTGCATGGTACAAGTGATACGTATACAGTGGTACGTGATATACCGTGTTACGAGGTATACAGTGATACGTGGTATACAATGGTATGTTGGTATACGGTGGTGCGTGATATAAAGTGTTATAGACTGTGCGGGCTGGTGTAGTGCGTATTACAAAGTGATTCGTGGATTCGAGATATAGAGTAGTGCGCAGGCTCGTAGTAGTAATGTAGTGTATCTTAAAAAGTTAATTGTGGATTCGTGATTAATGCATCGTGATATAGAGTGGTGCGTAGTATACAGTGGTGCATGGTACAAGTGATGCATATACAGTGGTGCGTGGTATACAGTGGTGCGTGGTATACAGTGGTGCGTGGTATACAGTGGTGCGTGGTATACAGTGGTGCGTGGTATACAGTGGTGCGTGGTATACAGTGGTGCGTGGTATACAGTGGTGCGTGGTATACAGTGGT
The DNA here is from genome assembly GCA_917499995.1 of Ichneumon xanthorius. Classification (NCBI taxonomy): domain Eukaryota; kingdom Metazoa; phylum Arthropoda; class Insecta; order Hymenoptera; family Ichneumonidae; genus Ichneumon; species Ichneumon xanthorius. The sequence continues at coordinate 44,743 of OU824206.1, read as the reverse complement.
GCGTGGTATACAATGCTGCGTGGTATACAGTGCTGCGTGGTATACAGTGCTGCGTGCTATACAGTGCTGCGTGCTGTACAGTGCTGCGTGCTATATAGTGCTGCGTGGTATACAGTGGTGCGTGGTATACGGTGCTGCGTGGTATACAGTGGTGCATGGTACTGTTGTACCCCGAATTATTTTATCTATTAAAATTAAAAGAAGCATTAAATAAATCAGAGAATGCATTGGGAAATACTTACTGGCAAATCCACCGCGTCGCGAAGCCGACACGTGTAGGAATTTGCCAAGTAAGTATCGAATGATGCCCGGGCAGTGCACCCGGCAACGACAAATCGCCGAGTAAGAATCAGGCGATGATCGATTCTTTATGCCCAAATATGGGCAGGTAATAAAATTGCAGACGCATCAATTTGCACCTCGCGGATCGCGATCGGGAAATTGACAGTCTGAACTCGACTAGAGAACAGAGAGGTTGGTCTCAGAGTTAGGCTCATGTTCAAAGAAATCGACGACTGTATCAAGAAATATTGGCAACGATCAAATTAATTATCTTTCTTTGAATAAACTTGTTATTTAGTTTGTATAAACAAACTTGAGTTTCACTCTTAATTTGGCAACGATCCCAAATTACCTTTTAAATTAAATTTGTTGACCTCGCGTACAACAAAATTGGTGGCAGCGGTGGGATTCGAACCCACGCCTCCGAAGAGACTGGTGCAAACGTCAGCATCGACACGCACAGAAAAAGTATTATTCACCAACACCGGTGACACCGAGTCTCGACAACGCGGACGTTGAAAGGAGACACCGACGCAAGTTCAACACGCAGACGTTGAATTGCGAGTAGCCGAGCCCGACACACAGACGTCGAGGCCACGAAGGAAGCAGAGACAACCGTCATCCCGAGGATCGACGAGGAGAGACCAACCCAGGAGTCCCGAGGACTACCGGAAGGATCAGCAGCATCCAGGAAGGACGACAGCAGCTCGTCAAAGTACAATCCCGAACGAGAGGAAGACAAAAATCCGCGATGTGGAAAATTCTACTCCTGTAAGTGGCAGTCACAATTTTAGTTGCGAAAATCAAAGCCAGTTAGGAATATATGTCCGACGACGATCGAGCGAGATCTTTAAAATTACCGGGAACAAGAGTACTGTCAAGGTCACTAGACTCATTCATAAATAATTTTCTAAATTTCGAAACCGTAGAGACGGAAGAAAATATCCGTCCAAAAAAGCGCGTAAAATCATCCGGGTTAGAGCTAGAGTCACCCGACACCTCGCGCGAAACCGAACACGAGTATTACGATACTGTCGAGACCGAAAGAAATTACGGAATAAATTTAATAGATTTTTCATTGCTCGATAACACCGTACTAGAACCTCCCGAAATGCCGGACGCCGTCGTACACATGACGTTGAAGGAGGCAAGAACATTAATTCCGCGTTTCGACGGGTCAAAACCCGAGGAGGTAGACGATGTAATAAACGCTTACGAATACGCTGACGAACAGGTAGCCGAGGCTGACAGACCCGACCTGTTGAAAGCCGTGCTAAAAACAAAAATAGTAGGGAAAGCCGCAAAAGACATAAAATACAAACAGATAAATTCTTTCAAAAAATTCAGGGAAGAAATGACCGCACTGTACGGGACGCAACGGACAGTCGCCGCGTTACAGGTAGAATTCAATACAAGCAAACAGAAACCGAACGAGACAGTATTAGCTTTCGGACAGAGACTTGAGAAAATTATGATGGAACTAATAGACGCGAGCACGATAAACGAGGACACGGACGTTCAGAAAAAAACGATCGAGGGATACATCCGTCAAATGGGCCTCAATAACTTCGAGAGGGGGCTCAGACGCGAGTATCAGCTGATCGTCAAGGCACGCGGGTTTGCGGACCTCCAGTCGGCCATGAAGGGGGCCATGGAGGAAGAAAAAACGGTACAGGGCAACGACTCCATCAACAAGCAGACGCATGGCGACAAGTCCGCGCAAAAATGCCACAATTGCGGGAAGCCCGGGCACTTCGCCAGGGAGTGCAGGGGCCCGACGGGACGGTCCAGTCTACCCGGACCCGGGGGACGACGGTCCCTAAATACCGTAGAAATAGTCTGCAACTACTGCAAAAAGAAAGGACACGTCTATAACGAGTGCCGAGGACGCTTGCGCGACGAAGCCGCAGGTAATCAGAGTCAGGGAAATAACGGAAATAATAATTCTCGCGGACGTGGAAATTATCGAGGTCGAGGAAATTACCGCGGACGAGGAAACTACCAGGGGCGAAACAATTACCAGGGTCAAAATAATTGGCAAGGCCAAAATAATTGGCAAGGCCAAAATAATAATCCAGGACAAAACGGTCAAGGACAAAACGGACAGGGACAAGGAAATACCCCTGCACCAGAGACAGAAAAGAAAACCCTGGGGATGCTGCGCCTGAACACCCTCACCGCATGGGGAAGCGAGGAAAAACCTCGCGAGACGATACGCCTGTACACAGTAGACCTGCCAACGCCGAGCGAGACAGCAAGCGATTTCCACATCGAATCGCCGGTAGCAAACATTGGCATCCTCACTCTCAAGGCCGACACAGGAGCTCAGTGCAGCATCCTGAAAGAATCCACGCTGACATCCGACACTCCGATCGAGGAAGCCGCCGTCGACCTAGCAGGTGTAGCGGGAAAAGTAATAAAACCCTTATGCCGCGCTCAGGTGACACTGGACACCCCTACGGTCGCTATCAAACATTGGTTTTACGTCGTAGGCAACGACGTACCGCTTAACGTCGACGGATTGCTCGGAATGGAATTCATCAAAAAACACAAGGCCGTCATATTAGGGGGAGAAATATTGAAATTATACGGACACTGTATGCCGCTAATCGACGGGGCAACCACCGTAAATTTACCCCCTCGAAGCGAAAATTTATTGCATGCAAAAACACGCAGCAAATTTATAGGACTCGTCCGAAAAATCGAAATAGGCAAAGGAATAATCCTAGGGTCATGTGTCACACCGCCGAAGGGAAACAGCTGCGTCGTGAGCATCGTAAACACGACGGAAAAAGAAGCACGGGTGCAGCGACCGACCGTCACGCTCGAACCGCTGACGCTGACCGAGCTATCAGGCGAAGGTGACACCGAGGCGCTCCAGATAAGTACAATCGGAGCAGCGAGCGGAGCGAGCCGTCTAGAAAAAATACGCGAGGAATTACGGACTGCCCACCTGAACGAGGAAGAGCGCAAATCGCTCATAGAAATATGCGAGAAATACGAAGATATATTTCACCTGGAGGGGGACAAACTCAAATGCACGGACAAGGCAGAGCACTCTATACCGCTCCAGGAAGGGACTCGACCGATCAAGGTCAACCCGTATCGACTACCTGAGGCCCACAAAAAAGAGGTCCAGAAACAAACCCAGGAAATGTTAAACGATGGAATAATTCAACCGAGCCGAAGCCAATGGAACGCGCCGCTATTGGTCGTAGCGAAGAAACCCGACGCCACGGGAAAAGCGCGTATGAGAGTCGTCGTAGACTTCCGAAAACTAAACGAAGCCACGATTGGAGACTCCTACCCACTGCCCAATATCACCGAAATATTGGACCAGTTGGGAAAAGCACAGTATTTTACCACGCTCGATCTCGCCTCGGGATTCCATCAAATCCCGATGGCGGAGAGCGACAAAGAAAAAACGGCATTCTCAACACCACAAGGGCACTTCGAGTACACTCGTATGCCCTTCGGCTTAAAAAACGCACCGCCGACTTTCCAAAGACTCATGAATTCCGTATTGTCCGGACTGCAAGGGGTAAAATGCTACGTATATTTGGACGACATCGTAATCTACGGAACAACGTTCGCAGAACACAATAAACGACTAACAGAAATTTTCCAACGACTCAGAGAAGCCAAGTTGTCGATCCAGCCGAAAAAATGCCATTTCCTGAAAAAAGAAACCCAGTACCTCGGGCACGTCATATCTGAAAAGGGAGTAAAACCAGATCCTGAAAAAATCATTGCTGTAAAAAATTTTCCTACGCCAAAAAACGTTAAGGGCGTACAATCATTCCTAGGGCTAGCAGGATATTATCGGAAATTTATTAAAGATTTCGCGAAGACAGCCAAACCTCTCTCCGAGCTAACCAAAAAAGATATAAAATTCGAGTGGACTCCGAGGCAAGACGAGGCTTTCGAAAAATTAAAAACAACGCTGACAACGGCACCGATCCTACAGTACCCGGACTTCGAGAAACAGTTCGTGGTAACGACCGACGCATCAGATAAGGCGATAGGAGCTATCCTATCGCAGGCCGAGGTAGGTCAAGATCTACCCGTGTGCTACGCGAGCCGCACATTGAATAAAGCCGAGCAAAACTACACGACGACGGAGAAAGAATTGCTCGCTATCGTCTGGGCAACAACACAATTCCGACCATACATATATGGAACCCGATTTAAGGTGGTTACTGATCATAAACCCCTCACGTGGTTATTCGGAGTAAAAGATCCAGGATCTCGGCTCATGCGATGGAAAATTAAATTATCCGAGCACGACATCGAAATACATTATAAAGCCGGAAAAATTAACACGAACGCCGACGCTCTGAGTCGAATATACACCACGACGCGAGCGCAAGCGAGAAAGCAAGCAGGAAACAGCGAAGTGGCAGATACGAACGACCGCACAAAGAGGAGAGCCGAGAAGAGAGAGAGCGCACTAGCGGGTGACGAGGAGGCCGATACCGCCGCGAGCGCGCAAGCGAGAGCGGAGCTGTGCGACGGAGAGAGCGATACCCGCGTCGACAGCGAGGCAGCGGGTACGAACAGCCGCACAAAGCGGACGAGCGAAGAGCGGGACGCGGAGCACGGGGAGGCAAGCCACCAGCAGCTAGAGTATAGCGGCGACGCGCAACCCGATGCTTCCGACGAAGATAGCCGCAGCATAGGCGGAACCTGTCCCGACAAGGTGGAGCGCGAAAAAATAATACGCGAATATCACGATGCCCCTCTGGGTGGGCACCAGGGCACGGCGAGAACGCTCCAGCGCATCCAGCTCCAATATCGCTGGCCAGGCATGAGAAAGGAAGTCGAAGAATACATTTCCAAATGCAAGAAATGCCAAACTAATAAAATAACTCCGAGAGGAAGGGCACCGATGGTCATCACCGACACACCGAGCCGAGCATTTGAAAAATGCGCTGTCGACATCGTAGGACCGTTAACGGAAACTTCCGCTGGAAACAAATGCATACTCACCTTTCAGGACGCTCTCACCAAGTACAGCGCTGCAATACCGCTAAAAAATCAAGAGGCTAAGGAAGTAGCCAAAGCTCTCGTGACCGAAATAATATGCCGTTACGGGACACCGGGAACCATTCTGTCCGACCAAGGGACGAATTTTCTTAGCGACACATTTAAGGAAATGTGCAAGTTATTGAAGATAACGAAAATTCAAACGACGGCGTACCATCCCGAATCGAACGGAGCTCTGGAACGATCTCACCGAACATTGGCCGAATACCTAAAAAATTACGCCGACGAAGACCAGGAAAACTGGGACGAGTGGTTACCATACGCAATGTTTACGTATAATACCACGCCACACACAGCTACGGGTCTCACGCCACACGAGCTGGTGTACGGTGACCGGGCGGAGATACCGACGGCATTGAAACAAGAGCCGCGGCTCACCTACACCTACGACGACTACGTGCAAGAATTAAAAGAACGATTAAGAGCCGCATGGAAACTCGCCCGATCCCATCTCATCGCCGCGAAGGAAAAATCGAAAATAAACTACGACAGAAAATCTAAAATAACCGAATTCCAAGTCGGAGACAAGGTCCTCGTGTACGACCCCACAGTACGACGAGGCCGATCGGCTAAATTAACCCCAAAGAAAATCGGACCCTACGAAATAATCGCCAAACAATCCGCGGTGAATTACACGATAAAAAAGGGAAAGAAGTCCGTAAAAATTTATGCGAACCGACTACAACATTTTGTGGAGTCCTAGCCTGGACCCACATACGGTGCGGAGTATAAACATACACCAGAAAAAAATAAAATAAAATAAAATAAAACAAAATAAATTGAAATAAAAATATCCACATATATATATGAACTCCGAATAAACGCAAAGAATAGGTAACGCAATAAGTAATAACGCAATAAATAAAACAAACACAGTCTATTAAGGTTTAACAAAACCATAAAAAGGGAAAACCCTTCATTTATTAATCACCCCACACATCCACAAAGTTACATAGAACAGGCGCCATCCCGATAATAACAAATAGGACACCACCAACGGTCCTCCTCGAAAAGGGCGACGAGCCCGATAAAATCGGGATAAGGTTCCGACTCCCCGCGGAAAATTCCATCACCCCAAAGGGCGTCGATAGCAATCCATTACCGACGGCGAGCATGCCGAACCTCCAAGGCCCGCCGAAGAAAAGCCGATTCAGGGGAGAGTACCCTCGGTGGAAACATAGCAAGCTGAAGGAAAAAAAAAAAAAAAAAAAAAAAATTAGAACACCCAGAAAAATTTTTCCTAAAAAAAAAAAAAAAAAAAAAAAAAAAAAAAAGAAGGTACAACAAATAATGGCAAAAACCCTACCGCCTGCCTCCGCAAATTTACGGGCATACCCGCTCCTCCACAAACAATCGCCCGATAACTGTCCATAATTAGTGAACAAAAATATCGAAATATTCAGACTGGTCACAACGAGAGCTGAACGAAGAATGAGGCAGGGACAGACGCGACGGAACGCGAGAATTAAAAAACTGCTGAATAGGGCCTAAACAAAAAAAAAAAAAAAAATTTCCACGTTCACACACAACTTAGAAAGTTTTATCCGTCTTCCAGACTCACGGCACTGTCAGGCCACCAGGAGGTAGCGACGACTACCAACACCGCAGCATATGAAATACGAAAATTCACTGACTCGCCAGGAATCTTCTACGAAGAAATTGTAACCCTTACCGTCGCTCAAGATATATGGAGGCTCGTAATAAACCTGGATTTAAAACCGCTACGCGTAAGAGAGCAAGAAATTTTAACAAATCTGAGAGAATTAGAGCAACTGTGTAAAAAACAAATGTCCTTCGATTTTTTGTGCTCCATACTCGACACCACGCTCACAGAAATGAACGGCAGAATAATAGAAACAATGGACGTACTGCACGAAATATTAAATAAAAACCGACGAGATCGCAGAGGACTAATAGACGGATTAGGGACTATAGTAAAATCCATTACCGGAAACATGGACGCGACTGACGCAATACGTATAGACAGTGAAATACAGGCAGTTCAAAATAAGCAAAAATCAATCGAAAAAATAATGCACGACCAACTCCAAATAGTCGAAACGACTTTCGACGTGTTCAACCAATCGGTAAACCACATTGAGGAAAATGAGAAAGCTCTAAAAAATATAGTAATCAAAGTGGAGCAGTGCATTAATTACAAAATATCCTCTATAATAGCCAGACAAACATTAGACGAGCACATAAACGCGTTAGAAGCAATAATAGAATTATTATTAGACGAGGTACTCGAATTAATAAGCTTTGTGTCCAACCTGTCGCATGGAATAATAAACCCGAATGTAGTAACGCCAAATAAGCTAATAGAATATCTTACTAACGCGCTCCCACACATACCGAGGGGTAGGAGCTTCCCCACACCGATAGTGCGGAGCGAGGCGCACAACCTGCTAGAGATAGCAGAACTCAAGGCCTTCAGCCGACGCGACGCAGTAGTAGTAGTGGTAGAGATACCGCTGGTCGGAACGCAAGAATACCGCGTCAGCAAAGCATACCCGTTACCAACACGCGCCGCGAATCAGACTTACCAATACATCGAAACAAACGCTGGACCCGTAATAGTAGACAGGGAACATCAGCGGTATATAAAAATGTCCGAGGCCGAGCTCGACGAATGCAAACATAAACAAAGTAGATACTGTGACGTGATTTTTCGATCACGGTCACAAAAATCAACATTTTTCGGATACGGCTATCGATTTAGTTCGGTTAGCCCGTTAGTTCCCGCTTTACTGCCCTTTAGCTGTCCATGTACCATCCAGTTCTCGCTAAATGAATGTTCGTAACGTTTTGCGATCCAGTTTAGATTTTGCGGATGAGCATTGTGTGTGATAAGCTTAGAGTTAAGCTCAGAAAGATTTAGTTCAGGTCGGGATTCTCGAATCTATTCGGTGGAGAGAATCTCGAAGAAATGAGAAACACGAATAGAGGAGAGCCCGACGAGATTTCGTCACGAATACGCCAAAGTCCGGTGCAAACCCGGCACTCCGCTTAGGTGATAATACAGGACGTTGGAGAACAGGCGGAGGTTTTAGTTCAGTCCGGGCAAGGTTGGAACCCCTTGTGCCGTGTTTTAGTTTAGAGAGAGAGCCTTGTTTTCACGTCCTGCATTTGGAGTAGCGATCGCGAAGATTCTCAAAGTTACCGCGTTACAGTTTCGGCTCTCGTATAGATGACGTCACGAAATAGTTCAAGAGGGCAGTAGTTACCGGTTAAGGATCCCGTAATAATCATGATAACGTCTCGTTAGAATATTTTCGTAGGCTTATCAGTCTACCGGGAGTCGTCCTCGAGGCTGCTCGGACCTCTCTCGTGCTCCCGATGTTTACGGTTTCGGCTATTGTGTCGCGCTTGAGTCAGTCGTTCTCGCTCGCGTTACCGTAGACTCCGGTTATCGCTCTCGCTTCGGTTCGTGCGTCGCGTTCGCTACCTGTCACTTTGCGCGTTCGCTAGTAGGCTCGTGCGATGTGTTTCGTGTGAATTCTTTCCCGAATAATTTAGTGATTTTTCTGTGCTCGAGAGGCGTTTCGGATAACGCTCTTGAGGTGCAGGGATTGTGCTTAAGTTCTCGTGGCATCGTAAGATGCAGTTCCCGAAAATTATTGGATTAAATCTGCTGTTTCGGTGAGTTTATCGCTTAGATAATTTATCGATCGCCTATAGATCCGTTCTCGCTACGCTCGCTCGATCGTTCGATCGGCTGAGCGCTCCCGATGCACTAATGTGCGATCCCGTGGCTTAACAGCCCATAAATAATCGTTCCCGCTATTTAAAGTTGAGATTCCGATATTTCCGATTCCGCGTTATTTTATTGGCAAAGGATCGCGACCCTTCTACCATAACCCGCATTCTGAGCAACCGTGCATTTCCGTTACCGTTTGCTCCCGCGAGTGCATTGGTGTTAGTTCGTTACGGTTAGTTCTCGTTTTGTTGTTCCGTTCGTTTCGTCCTTGCGGAGGTCGGCCTGTTCCACCGACCTCCAGATCTCGCATTGGCGGAGTCGGGCTTGTTCCACCCGCTCCCAGATTAGTCCGGTTTGGTAATTCCGGCGAAACAAAAATTAACCCTGCGGAGCTCGGCTTGTTCCACCGACTCCAGATTAGTCCGGTTGTTAATACCGGCGAAACAAAAATTAACTGGCGCCCACCGGGACGCCAATGTATTCGCGGAGGTAGACGGCCGAAGGTGACGTTTTTGAGATCCCGATTTCGCGGTTTTTCTGAGTATAGATTTTCGTACCGTTTCGTGTGAGTTCTCGGAAAAATACGTCACAAATGGCGCCCAACGTGGGGCCACGCCAATAAAATAACAGCTCTCGTTCCGTTTATATTTTTAATTGTTTTTTTCGCTCCCGATCGAGTAAAATAACTCTTTCTTTTCTTCTCTCGAAGTTTCTCGCGTTACCGAGTAACGCTCTCTCGCTGTGGATGTTCGTACGAACCCACGCGTTCCCGATGACGAACGCGGACCCTTGATTTAATTTAAAAAATTTTTTTTTATTATTAATTTTTTTTATTGGTCGTTTCGTCCGTTCTCGAACCCTGAAAGGTGGGAACATCTTTTGGGGGAAAACAGGGTATTCTCGATACGCCTCGATGGCAGGTTCCCGGAGATTTTCGTTAATTTCGAATTTTTCGAAATTGGCGAATTTTCTCACCTGGACGCTCGCGCGTCACGGGCGCTGGAGTGGGGGGTGGTACCGCTAGCCGAGCCCCGGCTCTTATCGCGAAGATTCTCGAATTGTGACAAACAATTTTGAGTTTCGAGGAGTCCTCTTGTCCTCGCCCTCTCGCTCTCGATCAGCGGAGTCGGCCACTTCTCGGTCACTTCGTCGTGGACTACCGTCGTGAACGGTCGAAAGCTCCCGTTTTCGGAGATGCTCTCGATCCGTCATAAGCTCTCGTTGGGACAGGTCCTCGTATGAATCGCTTTGCGTGTCTGAATTAATTTTCGATGCCGAAGCGATTTTTGATCTCGCAATTCTCGATTTCGAATTAATTTTCGATTTCGATGATTTTTCGTTCTCGCAATATTCTCGATTTCGAATTAATTTTCGATTTCGATGATTTTCCGCTCTCGCAATATTTCTCGATTTCGAATTAATTTTCGATTTCGATGATTTTTCGTTCTCGCAATATTCTCGATTTCGAATTAATTTTCGATTTCGATGATTTTTCGCTCTCGCAATATTTCTCGATTTCGAATTAATTTTCGATTCCAATGATTTTTCGCTCTCGCAATATTCTCGATTTCGAATTAATTTTCGATTTCGATGATTTTTCGCTCTCGCAATACTCCCGAATTCGAATTAATTTTCGATTTCGATAAAATTTTCGATCTCGTGATATTCTCGATTTCGAATTAATTTTCGATTTCGATGAGATTTTCGCTCTCGCAACACCTCCCGATTTCGAATTAATTTTCGATTTCGATGGAGTTTTCAATCTCGCAATATTTTCGATTTCGGAGTGATTTTCGATTTCGATGAAGTTCTCGCTCGCGGAATATTTTTCAAGGTCGAATTAAATTTCGATATAGATTAAATTCCTGCTTTTCGACCGCGAATTAATTTGTCGCTGTTGGAACTGGTTCTCGTCTTCGAACGCGAATTAACTTTCGCAGTTCGAATTAATTTCCGATTTTTCGAACGTGAATTGAACTCCACCGTTCGGATTGGTTCTCGTTTTCGGACTCGGATTAAATTTCGACGTTCGGGATTTATCCCCGATTTTCGAACTCGAATTAATTTTCGACGTTCGAATTGTTCTCGCCTTTCGAACTCGAATTAATTTTCAACGTTCGGACTTTATTTCCAATTTTCGAACGCGAATTAATTCTCGACGTTCAGAATTTATTTCCGATCTTCGAACGCGAATTAATTTCGGACGTTCGGATTGTTCACGCTTCCGAGCGCGAATTAATTTTCGACGCTCGAATTAAGTTTCGTTCTCGCTTTCGAACTCGAATTCAATTTCGAGGTTCGAATAAAATTTTGTTCTCGCCTTCGAGCTCGAATTAATTTTCGACGCTCGAGTTGCTTTTCGATCTCGCTTTCGAACTCGAAATAATTTTCGAAGTTCGAAGTAATTCTCGATCTCGCTTTCGAACTCGAAATTAATTTTCGACGCTCGAATTAATTCTCGCTCTCGCTTTCGAACTCGAGGTAACTTTCGAAGTTCGAATTAACTCTCGTTCCGCTTTTCGAACTCGAATTTAATTTTCGAAGTTCGCAGTGATTTTCGTTCCCGTTTCCGAACCCGAACTACATTTCGAGGTTCGAATTAATTTTCGTTCTCGATTTCGAACTCGAATTAATTTTCAACGCTCGACTCGGTTCCCGGTCCAATACCGATTTTTGGTCAGGCGATCTTGCAGGGATACGGCGGATTCCCTGCTCGCCTGAGGGAGAGGATCCTCACCGATTCCCCGATTGGGTAAGGGTCGACAGCGAAGCCTTTTGCTGGCCGCAGTCAGACCGGATCCCGACGTGAAGCGTGACGGACGCGGGAATGTCCCACCGCATGCTACGATCTCGAAAAGTTCTGTTTCGGATAAAATCCGATTTGAACAGTTCTCGCCGTCATTGAATTTCGAGGTCGAATTACTATTCGATCTTGAAACGTTTCTCGATTTTCCGAGAAATCCCGAGTTCGTGTTCTTCGCCGATCTTGGAACAGTTCTCGGCCCTAAAAATATTTTCTCGACACGATTCCGCGTACCGAAGCCCTGTCACCAAGCTCCCGTTCGTAATAACAGACAGAGGCAGCTACCGGACGTAGACCCAGCTCCCGACACGTCACTAGGCGACGTTACAGCGAATGCGACTATACTGGTCGCGTGATCGCTCTTAGGGTCGACGTTGAAACTTACGGACGCACCGTAAGGGCTCTCATGGATTCGGGTGCCACTAGGACCTCGGGTTCTAGTTCCTGTACTCGGCCATGGCTCGCGCTTGGTAGACCTTTCGGTCTCGGTGCTCGATTCAGAGAACAGAGCAAGCGCCCGTACCCGGCTCCGGCCGTAGCTCTCGCCTCGTAGACCTCTGGGTCTCGGCGCTCGACTCAGAGAAAAGAGCAAGCGCCCGTAACCGGCTTCAGCCGTAGTTCCCGATTATGGAGATCTCCCCCAGATCACGGATCTCGATTACTGGACCAAGGATCCAAGCTCTCGCACCCGGCAGGATGGCCAAGACTCTCGTGACATAGACCGGTGGGCCTAGGCTCCCACCGATAACGACAACGTTGCAGGAAGGGGGTAACGTAGACATTTATTTGCTTACGTGTGGTCGTCCTCAAAAGTGTTGTCCTTTTCACTGTTATATTATCTTCTCGAACCGCGATTGAGACGTCGTCTCTCGTGATGATCTCGCCTCACAGTAAAATTTAATGGCTCCCGACTGGTAACAGGGTTGAGGGACCGCTGCTACCGAATTACGGGCAGTGGTCTTATTAACGGTTCTCGCGCTGAGAGGCCAGCCCTCGCGTACCACTCGCGGCTTATACACGATGGTACTCGCGAGTCCTCGTGCCAGACCGCGGAAGGAACCCATAGCTACCGATACATCCAATACAGGATAAGATCACGATAAGTTCCCGTAACCTCCCCCGGGTAACCTCAAGAGACAAGGTACTCGAGTTGTATTCTCGTCATCTTCGGATGGGCTACCGTTTCGACCCCTAGGTCGAAACCACCCCTAAGGGGTGAGGAGTTGTGACGTGATTTTTCGATCACGGTCACAACAATCAACATTTTTCGGATACGGCTATCGATTTCGTTCGGTTAGCCCGTTAGTTCCCGCTTTACTGCCCTTTAGCTGTCCATGTACCGTCCAGTTCTCGCTAAATGAATGTTCGTAACGTTTTGCGATCCAGTTTAGATTTTGCGGATGAGCATTGTGTGTGATAAGCTTAGAGTTAAGCTCAGAAAGATTTAGTTCAGGTCGGGATTCTCGAATCTATTCGGTGGAGAGAATCTCGAAGAAATGAGAAACACGAATAGAGGAGAGCCCGACGAGATTTCGTCACGAATACGCCAAAGTCCGGTGCAAACCCGGCACTCCGCTTAGGTGATAATACAGGACGTTGGAGAACAGGCGGAGGTTTTAGTTCAGTCCGGGCAAGGTTGGAACCCCTTGTGCCGTGTTTTAGTTTAGAGAGAGAGCCTTGTTTTCACGTCCTGCATTTGGAGTAGCGATCGCGAAGATTCTCAAAGTTACTGCGTTACAGTTTCGGCTCTCGTATAGATGACGTCACGAAATAGTTCAAGAGGGCAGTAGTTACCGGTTAAGGATCCCGTAATAATCATGATAACGTCTCGTTAGAATATTTTCGTAGGCTTATCAGTCTACCGGGAGTCGTCCTCGAGGCTGCTCGGACCTCTCTCGTGCTCTCGATGTTTACGGTTTCGGCTATTGTGTCGCGCTTGAGTCAGTCGTTCTCGCTCGCGTTACCGTAGACTCCGGTTATCGCTCTCGCTTCGGTTCGTGCGTCGCGTTCGCTACCTGTCACTTTGCGCGTTCGCTAGTAGGCTCGTGCGATGTGTTTCGTGTGAATTCTTTCCCGAATAATTTAGTGATTTTTCTGTGCTCGAGAGGCGTTTCGGATAACGCTCTTGAGGTGCAGGGATTGTGCTTAAGTTCTCGTGGCATCGTAAGATGCAGTTCCCGAAAATTATTGGATTAAATCTGCTGTTTCGGTGAGTTTATCGCTTAGATAATTTATCGATCGCCTATAGATCCGTTCTCGCTACGCTCGCTCGATCGTTCGATCGGCTGAGCGCTCCCGATGCACTAATGTGCGATCCCGTGGCTTAACAGCCCATAAATAATCGTTCCCGCTATTTAAAGTTGAGATTCCGATATTTCCGATTCCGCGTTATTTTATTGGCAAAAGATCGCGACCCTTCTACCATAACCCGCATTCTGAGCAACCGTGCATTTCCGTTACCGTTTGCTCCCGCGAGTGCATTGGTGTTAGCTCGTTACGGTTAGTTCTCGTTTTGTTGTTCCGTTCGTTTCGTCCTTGCGGAGGTCGGCCTGTTCCACCGACCTCCAGATCTCGCATTGGCGGAGTCGGGCTTGTTCCACCCGCTCCCAGATTAGTCCGGTTTGGTAATTCCGGCGAAACAAAAATTAACCCTGCGGAGCTCGGCTTGTTCCACCGACTCCAGATTAGTCCGGTTGTTAATACCGGCGAAACAAAAATTAACTGGCGCCCACCGGGACGCCAATGTATTCGCGGAGGTAGACGGCCGAAGGTGACGTTTTTGAGATCCCGATTTCGCGGTTTTTCTGAGTATAGATTTTCGTACCGTTTCGTGTGAGTTCTCGGAAAAATACGTCACAATACATATGTAAGCCGCATCATCCGTCATTATCCATAAACGAAGACGCACCCTGCGAGGTGGTAACCTATTCTAACATAGACAGTGCACACACCGAATGCGCAAAACGAATTGTAACACTAAAAAGACCCATAATAATAACTATGAAACAACCGGGTAGATGGCTATACGTAACCCCCACGACCGAGACCATCGCAATCAAATGTTACAATCAACCCCAGAAGTACGAAAAACTTCAGGGTTCAGGTATACTGGCTTTGATAGGGAAATGTACCGTGACTGCCAAGGATTATAAAATAGAAACGGTACGACGAATTACGCAGAAAGTGTTCGATACATACTTACCACCATTCAACCTAACATTAAGCATCAGCGAACATGAACTTATACCGAAAGCGGAAAGTGCGAGTGAACAACTAAAATTAAAAAGGGTTATAAACAACCCACAGGAATTAAACCAAATCGGTATGCGAATTCAGCAAGTAAAAAAGGACTTAGAAAAAATTACAAAGGACGAAAACCAATATTATTATACCATAGGTGGTTATTCAATAGGGACAATAGCACTTGTAGCGCTAATTATCTTCATTATATACAAATACATTTCAAGACAACGAACGACCATCGAAGTCGTAACACCACCGGAGGAAGTACAGCTAAAGCCATGTCCGCGCTCAGCTGTGCCGCGAGCGCCAAAACGAAAAACAACAGTCGGTAACCTCCGGGTAGGGTTTCAACGGAATAAGCAAAGTACCAGCACGATGTAGAAAAAATTAATCGTGTACAACGAAAAAAAACAAAAAAAAAATTATTAATAACAATAGTAATAATTTTTCGTTTATATTAATAACCGGGAACTACAAATAAATAATTAAATAAACAAATAAATAAATAAAGGTAACATTGGAATTGTAAATCAACGTATGCACAAATAATGTGGAGCGAAGAGTGAATGAACCGCGCAGCTCACAGCTGAATGTTACGAGAGTGAAACATGAGCCGATACCTGACCACAACCAACGATAACAGCGGCCGACGCACGGCGTCGAGCCAAACGAAAAAATCTCGTAAACTCAATTTTTTCTCTTTAAGGGGGGAGGGATGTTGTACCCCGAATTATTTTATCTATTAAAATTAAAAGAAGCATTAAATAAATCAGAGAATGCATTGGGAAATACTTACTGGCAAATCCACCGCGTCGCGAAGCCGACACGTGTAGGAATTTGCCGAGTAAGTATCGAATGATGCCCGGGCAGTGCACCCGGCAACGACAAATCGCCGAGTAAGAATCAGGCGATGATCGATTCTTTATGCCCAAATATGGGCAGGTAATAAAATTGCAGACGCATCAATTTGCACCTCGCGGATCGCGATCGGGAAATTGACAGTCTGAACTCGACTAGAGAACAGAGAGGTTGGTCTCAGAGTTAGGCTCATGTTCAAAGAAATCGACGACTGTATCAAGAAATATTGGCAACGATCAAATTAATTATCTTTCTTTGAATAAACTTGTTATTTAGTTTGTATAAACAAACTTGAGTTTCACTCTTAATTTGGCAACGATCCCAAATTACCTTTTAAATTAAATTTGTTGACCTCGCGTACAACAGTACAAGTGATGCGTATACAGTGGTGCATGGTATAAATGATGCGTGGTATACAGTGGTCTATAACGGTGGTATGTGGTATAAAGTGGTGAGTGTTCTAGAGTAGTGCACGCGCTTGTCTAGTGTGTATTAAAAAGTGAATCGTGGATTCGTGACTAATGCATTGTTATTAATGGATCGTAGTAAAGATGTATTCATTATTAGTTCACGGCATCGTGTAATGCGTATTATAGAGTGGTGCGTGGTATACGAGTAGTATAGAGTATAGAGTAGTGCATGGAGTTATAAGAGTGGTGCGCGGGCCCGTGTATTGAATGTTATTGAGTGATTCGCGGTATAGAGTGGTGCACGTGATCGTGTAATGCATGGTATAAGTGGTGTGTAGTGCGCGATATACAGTGGTACATGGTATACAGCGGTGCGTAGTATAAGTGGTCTGTGATATAAGTAATGCGTGATATACAGTGGTCTATAATAGTGGTATGTGATATACAATGGTGAGTGTTATAGAGTAGTGCGCGGGCTCGTGAAGTGTGTCTTAAAAAGTGAATCGTGAATTCGTGATTAATGCATCGTGATATAGAGTGTTATAGACTGTGTGGGCTGGTGTAGTGCGTACTAAAAAGTGATTTGTGGATTCGTGATTAACGCATCGTGAGTAATGGGTCGCCGTAAAGATGAATTCGTGAATAGTGCACGGGATTGTGTAACACGTGTTATGGAACAATACCATATATAGTGTTATAGAGTGTGCGTAATATAGAGTTATTTGCCGTATAGAGTAGTACACGGGATCGTGTAATGCGTGTTATAGAGTAGTGCGCGGGTTGGTGTATTGCATGTTATCATGTAATTCGTAGTATAAAGCGGTGCACGGGATCGTGTAATGTGTGGTATACAATGGTGCGTGGTATCGAATGGTGCATGGGGATCGTGTAATACGTTATATAAAGTGGTGTGTGGTCCTGTGTAGTGGGTGTTATAGAGTGATACAGAAAATCGTCTAATGCGCGTTATTGAGAGGTGCATAGTATAAAATGGTGCACGGGATCGTGTAGTGTGTTCTACAGAGTGATTCTTGGTATAGAATAGTGCCCGCGAAAGATGCAATGCGCTTTGTAAAATGGTGTATGGAATTGTGAAGTATGGCAGATCGTGTGTTGTGTGCGGTTATTGTATCTCATTGAAATTCATGTGAAGATCTAAATAACGTATGCAAAATGGCAGCACTATATTCGGCGTTTCTCATTCGCGAGAGCGGCTTAGAATTTTAGACTTACGCCAATATCCGAAACACAGTCATGAATCATCCGGTGAACAGATTGTCCCATTGACGACTCGTATTTTATCAAAGCATGTTACTTCTACTTGCAAATATAAAGTTTAGAAACTTTGTAAGCACTTTTTCAATTTATCATTTGATAATTTAATCCTGGCCGTGAGGAATACAGCAAATTAATTTTGCATTGTCAATAATGTTACTAGTGTATGTTATAACAATTACTCCAATTTTTTTTTATTTATTCCTGTAAAACTGCAACAATCTAGAAATAGATAGAAAAACCTAGAATAGTGATATTAAGTCATCCAATTTTTTCAATACGAATAATTTTATACTGAAGACAGTCATAGGCTGAGAGCCTCTTGAGATGGTGTTTCGATTGGTCTTTCGAGTTTGGATGCGTCGCACGCAGGCAGTATTGCAGTCGAAAGTGCACGTCTGCTATGCCTGTAGTATAGTATATATACTATATATTGAAACGTTTCGATATTCCGTGGGAGCGGAATATCGAACTCACGATTTTTAAGATCGTCTTCTTCCGATTGGAAGGTAAGAGTTCGGTACTGGACCGGCTGGATAAGGTGTGGAGGACGGGATTTCGGGTTTCTTCGGCCTTGCAATTCGGAGATCTGAGATCGATCCGACGTTCAAGACCGAATACTATCCTTTCTCACCGGATAGGATCTCAAAAATAGCTTTATCCTCGCAGACTCAGCTCTTACGAGAGAGCCTGGTGGAGTGTCTCGATGCCAACCTCCGCCGGCAGAGAACTTCTTTATCCTCGCAGACTCCACTCTTTTGAGAGAGCCTGGTAGAGTGTCTCAATGCTGGCAAAGCCAGCAGAGAACTTAACCTTATGAACTATGGATACGACGAGGCCCCATTCGGGAGTTCCTCGAAGAGGTGTGGTCAATTCGTGAGGGAAGGAAAGGACCTAGAGGAGAGGACAGGCAGAGCCTTTATGGCCATCCCGGGGCAGTCTCGCTTGCGAGAAGCGGACGCCAGCCGGCCATCTAGCGGCAAAGTGCCAGACTCTGCCAGGGGGGGGGGGGGGTCTGTCCCGTTACAATATGTATATGTTTACATCGCACGCCTAGACAAACAGTGTAACAATTTGTATGGTAATCCCATAAGAGATATTACACTGTTGTTTTATAAGTGCGATACAGCATATATGTATATGTATATATAGTATATATGTATATAGTGGATTTGTGTGCTTTTGCCCGCGCTTTCCGGGGCGTGGATGCGGACGATCGTATCCAGGCTACGATGGACGATTGGAGTAAAACCTGCATTTCCATTGTTTGTGTAACTTTCTTTAGACTACGTACAGTAATAAATAAAATTAACTGCAAATGTTATAATGAACTGCCAAATTGAAATAAGAGCATCGGTTAAAGTAGCGTTTTTCGATTGATCTTTCGAGTTTGGATGCGTCGCACGCAGGCAGTAATGCAGTCGAAAGTGCACGTCTGCTATGCTTGTAGTATAGTATATATACTATATATGTATATGTTTACATCGCACGCCTCGACAAACAGTGTGACAATTTGTATGGTAATCCCATAAGAGATATTACACTGTTGTTTTATAAGTGCGATACAGCATATATGTATATGTATATATAGTATATATGTATATAGTGGATTTGTGTGCTTTTGCCCGCGCTTTTCGGGGCGTGGATGCGGACGATCGTATCCAGGCTACGATGGACGATTGGAGTAAAACCTGCGTTTCCATTGTTTGTGTAACTTTCTTTAGAGTACGTAAAGTAATAAATACAATGAACTGCGCATGTAAAACAGACGTTTGTGGTTCATATATGATTCCACCAAATGATGAGGTGTGAATTAGCAACTAATAATTGTTATAACACGCACTACCGAAGTTTTTCTTTATTTTACAGTGCCAAGATGTATCGTGTGTCTTATGAACGACGTGAGTCACATTTTCGTGCCGTGTGGCCATAATTGTTGCTGCGAGACGTGCGCAACACGTATCGGCGGAGGGGACGACAAGCGGTGCCCGAAATGTCGCGGGAATTTCGATACGATTGTCCGCGTGTTCAAAGAAATCGTATAAAAAAAAGAAATAAAAACAAAACACACACAAATGTATATGTATATATACGATTTTACAAAACTAAAATTGTTGATATTTAATTTGTAATTGCATTGTAAGTTTCGTAATTGCTGCAAATGCTCTTCTTCAGTCACCAAGATAAAACACTGTGCGATTTCTAAAATATTATATTTAACTTCTTAAGGACTCCTACTCTTGTAGGAAGGTAGCTTGTCTTTCGGAAATATTCATTCACTGATAAGTAACCGTTCGTCTCCTGACAAGTTTGTTTATTCACTGGTATATCAGTGAATGTGTCTGACATATGCAGTTTTGAAGATTCCGATTCAATGAAGGTGACAGTATCATGCCAGTATTCTTTTTCTTTTATAAAAAAAACAAGCAAAAAACATTGAAAAAATAAAATAAATATATATTTTTTTTAATGTATATAAACAACAAATGACAAAAAAAATGAAAAAAAAATTGAAAAGAAGAAAAACAATATTCATATGGCATTCACACCACCACAAAAATAAGGTGTTGGCTGTTTTGCGGTTAATTTAGCGAAGTACGAGATTTTAACATCTACTAGTGGAGCTGACTGAGTCAAGATACGAGACTTGAACGACGCAAGCGAGCTAAATTTACAAGGTGGGCTATTCCGAGTTTATAGAGGTATTGACGGACGACTCAAGGAGATTAAGCTATTCTGAAGTACGAGAAATTAATCCTGATTTTCTAATGTTGCGAGTTTGGCTATTCCGCGTTAATAGAATAATTGACAGACAAGTTTAAGGAGGTGTTTTTCTCAGGGCAGTCTTTGTTGCCACAAAGAGTGTAGCTAGATGATCGGTTAGATAGACTGAGTGAATTCTTCTGGTCGCGCGCGCTTACATATACCGCGTAGTCCCGTTGTCTGGGTCACCGATTGTACGATGATTGCCCATGGTGTCCAGTAAAAAGTCCGTACGAAATTCATAGACATTCCAGGACATTGCTAGGACCTTTCCAGGATGTGTTGGGACATTTATAAACGATGAAAATATGCATATCGCGCGTGACGTATGAAATAACATTTAGTTCCATAACCGTTTTCGTTTACGTTGGAATCGGTTCAGAAAAGAAATTCAAAATCACTATGCACGAATGTATACATGAATCTCTGCGAAACTGAGATATAAATTTTTTGGGATGGTCGCTAGTAATACACATTTTAAAACAAGCTCAAATTTGCGGGGAAAACATTCTAAGACATTAGGTGAAATTGAAGGACATTCGAGGACTTTAGCAGCGACAGGCAAAATTCAAGGACGGTTCCAGGACTTCAAGGACTTCAAGATCACCTGGAACATTACGAAAGCTTTGTCAGGCCTCCTCCGGATACTGTCAGGGTCCGATGTAACGCGTAAAAATTTCTACTCGGGTAACCATACTTCTTGTGTCGTAAAATCGTCGTATTCGCTAATGACCATCACTTCCCCAGAAGTAATAGGGCTCCCAGAGAGAGAGAGAGAGAGAGAGAGAGAGAGAGTAATGAAACAATGCTGCGCCTGCTCAGTGGTTAATAATGGTCATTGGTCAGTAGTAGGCGATTTTCCGTCCGTATTGCACACAAGAAATGTGGTTATTTTAGCGAAGACGAGGAAAAAAAATAACACAACGGTAAATGAAATCATTGGCAAATTGTATGATTTTTATGCCATGTCAGAAATTTTTTTTTTCGTCTTTAGTGACAACCATATTTCGGATTTTTTACCTTTCGGATTTATTACCATTCGGATTTTTTACCTTTCGGATTTTTGCCATTCGGATTTTTTACCTTTCGGATTTCTGCCTTTCGGA